>JAXGGA010002847.1:0-113511 GCA_038373865.1 Uloborus plumipes
TTTGCTCTTTCGAAGGGTACCTTTTAAATTTTTTTGCATTATTACTTAAGTCGAGTACTTTCCTGGTTAGAATATTTTTACTTAAATATTAATTTTATTTCTTGAATTCTATCTCATTGTTTATATGTTTTATTTGCCTCAGTAAACCATTACAATTTTATACAGTTAGTTATTTCAATGATGCCTTTTTGTCTTTGAATAAATTCTGTAAAATCTCCCCCCCCCCCGACCAAAACAAAATATTATTCCATGGAGACCAGTATAAAGAACCTTTCAAGTACTTCATTAATCCTCTTTATTATTCAACTGCAAAATTTGTAATGTAATAAATAAAATTTTCATTGAAAAAGTTTAAAATCAGATTAACAATTATTGAAAATTCCGAAACTTACATCATAATAATGTTCAAAACCTGTAACCTACTGGACAAGAATGTCCAAAGTCTATTATCTACAGATTGGATTAAATTTGCTAATAATTAAGTTTTACAAATATCAGCTGCCTTTTTATGGTTATATATCATGTTCTAGGTAGACATATCATGTGATAAAAACGAAATTGATATCAAATTTGAAAATTTTTGAAATTGCTTAAAATTAAGTTTTTTGTTCCCACCTTTTGAGAATCACCCATACGCACCAATTTCAGAGTGCATGTGTAATTATGTAATTATAAAAATGTTCAGCACTTTTCTATTGTACGACACCCAACGCTCTGGTGTGTGTGGGGGGAGGGGGAGAGGGAGATCTGGAAAACATTCGCTTTTGGGCGTCGTCAAGGACGTTACAGAAAACAACTGTCGGCATGGGCCCCCATGAGGGGAGACAAAGGAAGCTCTAGCCCCCCTTAGAAATTAAAGTACTTCCTTTGCTTTTAATATTATTTTTTGGCAAAAGGAAAACATTTCTTATTCAGTCGTTACTGATTGAGCTATTAAAATGTCAAATAACTCTACTTTGCACTGAAATTACTATCCACGGGTAATAAAATTCACAGCAACGGTAGCACATCGACAAAGTATTAAAATGAATCTTACCCATTTCTAGAGAAGAACTTTCAGCACACATAACAATTTTGTGCGCAAGGGTGGAGTCTCTAGAGATCTTAAAATATGGAAGCTCATTCCATATGGTCTGGAGATGGGGTTTGAATTTTTGTAAATAAACTCTTTAAGGAGACAGATTTTGTGAAATTTCAAGGTTTCTGAGATTTGATAGCAAATTAATATGTATTGCTAGAATAAAAATTGACAATTTTTCTGAGACCCCCAGCTATGGAATCATCGTACAGAAAATTTTATACGTTGTTACAAGCTTAGACAAAATATAACTTTAGATGAGCTGCTTTCAGGTAAGTCTCGTCTACTTTTTATTCAGTTTCTTCCTTCAAACTACATAAATACGGGCAAAAATTTTGGATATCTGCAGATTAAAAGCTAAGTACACACTAAATGGTACACCTTATATCGGAAAAAAATGAGGAAGTGATTTGACACAAAGATTTCCTGAATATGTAGTTAAACAATTAATTGAACGATTTCAAATTATGGTAAGAAATATGAATGTCACCGTTGAGAACCTTTTCACTTTCTCGGAATAAACAGAAACCTAGAGAGAAATGCATGAGTTAAGTTGGAAAAATGAACCAGAAAAGAAGGGAGATTCCAGATTGCTTAAGAACCGAGAAAAAGGAGTTATTCCTATTTTAAAACAAGGGTTCTACCTCAACACAGAATAATATGGCAAAACGAAGGAAAATGGGATAATTTTAAGATCTAGGCATTTAATCTAGACTTGATAACAATCCGAAAATGTTTGCTATAAACGCTTTGGTTATTTTTAAAGGTATCAAAGGGAGGAAATTATCTTAAATTTTCGGTAAAAAATGTGATGGCAATATGGAGAAAAAAATATGTTTTTCCTGTAACAGAACGCAATAGTAAATGAGCGGCCGGTAACATGGAAAACGGTTTACAGTTCTCAAAATATCTCAACAGGCACCAAATTACCAAAAATTCATGCTATAGCTTTCGGTGATGAACTGTTATTTGCGATGACGCACCTCGAAATTAATTTTAGGGTACACATTGTCATTGTAGCAAGATATACCAATTTTTAGTTAGGATTATTTGCACTTGGAGGAAAAAAGTGTATGTTATAGTAGTCACATTTGTTTTATTTATAATTCTCCTAGAATTAATGTAATTTTATTTAAGTTACAAAAAATAAATATTAGTTTAAAAAAAGGGAATAAGGTACCATGAGAACTAACGTTTTTACTGATAAAAATTAATAAAATTCATGTTTGTGAAAAAAGTCAAAATACTTCATTTAAACGAAAAAATGACCGGCAAGTCCGAGTTAGATACAACCACATAAGTGCATATGCAACGGCTTATTTTTGTTTCTTTTTGGGACCTTAGTTGCATATAAATCCATGAATTAAGATGTACGTTACTATTATTTTCAGGAATTTTTACGTTTTCGGCTGAAGAAAATGTTTTGCTAAGTATTTTGTATTTTATAAGGATAGAAAAATCGGGGAATCCATGGAAAGCCATTTAGTGAAATGGAACACTGACTCGTCCCGTAGTCAATGTGAATAGAAAAGAAAAAAAATCTGGTATGTACCCCACACTACTTCCTTTTACGTGTACATTTTTTAGTAGTTGCCTTAAGTGTTAAAAAAAGGGCTTGGAATGAGCAAGGTAACAATTCAAATATTTACTCCCCTAATCTGCCACGAAACAAGGCAAAAAAATATTTTACAATGGTTAATTTTCTAAATATTGCTGATTTTAATATCATTCAGTGAATTTTTCGCAAAATATCGCCAATAGCGCCAAGTTGAACCCAAATTTAAAAAATAATTTTTTTGCCAAATTTGTCGCCAGTTGGCGTCAAACACTTGGCGACCAAAAGCTTGGCGACATATCGCTAAGTGGTCGCGCCAATTCATATCACTTGAGTCTGGATTGAAATTAACACTGATTTACCCCAAAAAAGGGGTAAAACACACCTTGGGAACATTTGAATGCGACCACAAGGGGAGGTGCACAACTAGACCATCCTCAGAGCCTACATACCGAGCTAGAAGCTTCTACGGCATATAGTTTTTGAGTTATGCGACACACATACGCACACACATCCGCACATACGTACATACAGACGTCACGAGAAAACTCGTCGTAATTAACTCGGGGGTGGTTGAAAAAGATTTTTCGGCTGCTTATATGTTGTTAGGTACATATGCACGTGGTGAAAGGTCGATAAAACTACTGAACATTCATTCGGGGATAAGCAAAATCAAAATTTAGACTCAAATTTGAGTGATTTTTTCTTCGCGATCACAATACTTCCTTTACTACGTAAAAGGAAGTAATAAATGAAGATTCACACAATCAGAGATCCTGAATTGTTCCCTGAATTGCTAATTTCCCACTTGTTTAGGACCCGTTTAGTAAACCTGAGTGACTGAGATTTTGAGTCGCAGAACTATAATATCATTATTCTTTAGCAAAGTTATTTGATTATTCAGTATACGAGTGAATGTGTTTAAGCAGTAACTATACACATGAAAAATCATATTTCCGAAAAGAGTTGTCCACAAATGGCAAAATAACTGAATTGTGAAAAAAGAGAAAAAGACGATACATTACGAAGGTCAAATGCTCTTCAAATCTACTTCGCAATAATATGTGCAGAAGTTAAATTTACAACTTTGGAAATGATATCAGTTGATAAAAAACACGCGATATATTGTAACAAAAAAAAAAAAAAACTAATGAAAATACCTTTCTGTGTGAATATTTTTTATGGTAGGTAATTTTCGTTTTATTAACACAGTGAAAAAATAGAATGATCAGTGTTTTTATATTCAAGTGTAGCAACATTTGTGTAATTCAGCAAAAAACTATTAGCATCACAAATGTTTTAATTTTGGGCAGTTTTAGTGCAGATTTGCGTGCGTTTTCCCATGATTTTTGGACATACAATCTGGACTCTAAGGGCCATGCTCCACATCGACGTAAAGCAGAAAAAATAGGCAGAAGCGTAAAATGGATTCAATGGTGTTTCTATGGAAAGTACCCGGATTTTCGGTTTCTGCCTTAAGTTTCGGTCGCGTTTTACGCTGATGTGGAGCATGGCCCTAAGTATAATTCAAAAAAAAAAAAAAAAAAAAAAAAAAAAAAAAAAAAAAAAAAAAAACTAAAGTATTTCAATTTTGAGAAACAAATCTTGAGGTGTATGTGTCTCTTTGCACCCCTTTTGTTATGATACTGGATACACTTGAATAAAAAAAAGATTATTTATTTTGTTGTCATGAAAAAAAAATAAAAAAAAATAAGTAAATAAATAATGATATATAGAGGGAAGCCTGAAATAGTTGCATAATATGGAACAGATGGTTTAAACCGAAGGAAAACTTTGAATGTTCGGTTTTTTTTTGCTGTTATGGAGCTTCTGGCACTTGCTATACCATATTTTAACTCATTTGATTGATTAACTCTTTCGTATATGGAGAATAGGCTGTTATAGAACAAGATTTAGCTTTCCTGACTCCATTTGCAGAAATAGGTGTATATGGGTAAGAAAATATTTGTTTATTTTGACGCATTAGAAACAGTCACATCAGGTCTCTTGAAAGAGCAGGGTTATGAGGGATACTTCGAAATACCCGGTATTTCGTAATACCCGATACTACATATTGGAAAATAATTTTTTAAACTGATAGACGGAACAATGTCAGAAGAAAAACGACCGTAGGAAAGAAAAAAACCCCGCAATTCTTTTGGGGCATATCATGATTAATGTCGATCTTTAAGTCCCATGAGTACTACTAGATAAAAATGTTTGAAAACTTGCTTGGAGGAACTCTTTAAATGACATAAAACACTTTGAACAAGCGCGAGTGGTGCAAAATACAACCTTCGAGTAGGAATTAGTAACTGGAGAGAGCAAAGTCAAGTAAAAGCTGAGGCAAAGATCCTAAGTCACAAGGTTCAACTACACCAAATGGGACACACGTTTTGAAAACAAGAAAAAGAAACCTCATTTCATCCAGTCCTTTACTTTAAAACACATCACGTGACTTTGGGATCCTTGCCTCATGAATTGAAGACTTCACGTTCTCCATCTTTCATCCCTTCTCAACGACTACAACAAGCGGTCAAATATCATAGCACTGTATCGTGGATGTCTGTTTGAGCAGTTCATGACATTCTCACGTGCTATCGGTACCAAATAGAGTCAAAACCTTGATATTCTATATTGCTCGACTATTCCAAAACATCCTCCTCTTCTCTAGGTGGAAAGTGTACCAAAACATGTAGATTGTATGTGTGGTAGAGCTGGAAGAGAGGAAAATATCGGGTTCATTCCTAAGAATAAACCGGGTTATTTGCAAGGACGGATACAAGGGAGGGGCAATGGGGGCGATCGCCCCTCCCTTGAGGGACTCTTCTCCAGCAGTTTTTCGACTTTGAAGCTCTAAAAAGGCAATTTTAGATGATCTTCGAGTGGTTGGGATTCGGGGTTCTGATCTGGATTTTTTTCGAAATTGAAGACAGAAATATTTGTAATAAAAATGTGTTGACTAGTATGTGTGGGAAAAAAGGGGCAAGTAGAGGGAAAAAAAAACAATCGCCGCTCTCTTGGAGCATTTCTGGATCCGCTCTCGGTTCTTTGGGAAGGAAATTTAGAATTTTCAAGTAAATTAAAAAAAAGGAAAATTTGATCGAATGGTGCAGGCAAAACCTATAAGAGTATTTATCCAAAAACAAACCCGGATAAAATTATTTAATGGAATTTTTGTCATGGAATGTATTGAGTGTTCTGTTCGTGTGTGATGCCTAACGTGCGTAAAAATTCTCAAAAGATAGTCTGAAATTCATGTAGTATCTATGCAGGAAATATGGAGCTATCAACTATAGAATGAAGAGTTTGAAAAGAAAAAAAAAGAAAAACTGCTTAAAAACTGAAATCCTTGATTGTGAAAACTTTAATTTGTCAGAGACAAGCTCAGTGCTTTTTTTTCCTAGCTTTTTTCGATTGTGATATCTTTTATTTTGGCTCCTTTTGATTAAATCTTATAATAAGATGAGATAATACGCTAGCTCAGCAAATGATGAAGAAATAGCTTTTAAACTGAAATAATTATGCTTTAAGAAAAAAACAAAGCCAACCAAAAAATAAAGATTTCTCTTTATAATTCTCCTTTCCTATTAATGTCTCAACGGGAAATTAGATAAAAACAATTCCGGGCGAATGAGATTCTTCAAAAAGTAGTTGAAGCGGAAAAAAATATGAAGAACTGCTTAAAGTTGAATTAAGATAATTAATTAATTTTTTGGAATAGAAGAAAAGATTTTATTATCCGTGACACAGATCACAATTTATAAAGATAAACGTCTTTGGAATTAATGCGAAACGTCATATCTTTTGTTTTGTTCTCGTTTGTAATTGGGAAAAAAAGTAGTTAACCGATTTTAGTTAGTTGGAATTGAAAAGTCTGAAAAAATATAGCTTCACTGCGTTCAAATGTCTTTTCCTTGGACAATTTTTTGAGATAACCTTTTTTCCCCCCGTCAGTAATTTATGGAGAGCAGTTAAATGTCTTATTGAAATTAAACTTAACGTTAATTAATATTGAAGGTTCTTTAAGAAAATCTTATTTTCTGTAGCCAAGTTTTTAAGAGAGAAAGATTGAGTTTTCTCTCAAATTTCAATCTAAATTTCCTATTTAATCACTCTTGAATAATTTTTGACTAGTTTTGTTTCGTTACGTCCGTACAGGCAACTGAATATCCATTTTGCCCCCCCCCCCCCCATTGAAAGAAATTTCCTATTGACTTCTGTATGTTAGAGATAAGTTAGGGCCCTGCTCCACATCAGCGGAAAACGCGACCGAAACTGAAGGCAGAAACCGAAAATCCGGGTACACCCCTTTTTACGCAACGTAATTACGGCGTAATAGATGACCGAAAAATTTGAAATTTTTAATTTATCCAACAGCCAATAGAAATTCATCGTGAGATGTAAACATTTCTAGCCTTGGCGGCCGCCATTGCTATACTGCACGAACGAAAGTGCATTTGGTAAATATTCAAAAGGGCAATTCCACGTCAAATCAATCAAAAAAAAATAAGTTTTTGACCCGACCACCTCCGATTTTCACATAATTTGGTATGAAGGACACATATGGCAAGACAGGTAATTCTGCAAATTTTTAGATTTTTATTGTAAAAATTGTACGAAATACAGGGCTGTAAAAAAGCGTAAAAAGTGCGAAAAAGCGAAAAGTTGTCACATTCCAATGACCGTAACATTGCTCCTAATTACAGCAGAATAAAAACTTAAACGCCGTTGCAAAGCTGAAGAATGGAGCTTTCTTTTGATATATTACATGACTTTATTGCGACAGGTTAAGGTTTCAAGGTCATTCACCGTGACTTTTGACCTTGAATATCTCAAAACACGCCTCCTTAGAATTTCCTCAAAAAAATATATTTTATAGCTCCAACACTATATTTCCACTATACCAAAACTTAGGCTGCCACCGCAATGGCAAGGTACTCAAAAAAAATCAGGAATGTTTACATGTTTTACATTAGGAGCTCCGTGTGTCAAGTCAGTCATTTTCTCGACATCACCATTTTCGATTTTAATGAAATTTGGTGTGAAGGACACATACAGCAATATAAGTAATCCTGCAAATTTCTTTATTTGTATTGTAGAAATTGCGCAAAATACATTACTGTAAAAAAAACGTTAAAAAGTGCAAAAAACACGAAAACTTGTAACATGTAAATGCTTGTAACTTCTCTTCTAATTACAGTAGAATAAACGTTCAAAAACCAATGTAAAGCAAAAGAATAAAGCTTTCTATTGATATACTGCATCACTTTTTTAAAGAAAGTTTGAGGTTGAATATCTTAAAAGACACCACCTTAGAATTTCTTGGGAGAAAAAGTATTTTATAGCTCTAACACTATTCTTCCACTGAACCAAAACTTAAGCTGGCACCACAATAAAGAAGTACAATTAAGACAGTTTACATATTTTTCTTAAATGTTTTACATTACTTCTCTTCTACTATAATGTTTTTATGTGTTATTCCTGAAATATGTATATTTTCACAAATGAACAGGTTTCTCAAATAAGGACTAGAATGTAAAAACAATTTTATTTGATAAACATAATTTTTATCTGTAATTAGTAACAAATCTTGGAAATCAAAAACTGCAAGTTTTAGCCAATGAAAATTACGATCACAACGATCAAAACAAAGATATACTCAAACTCAAGTGAATACAAGGTTGAAACAGTTTTGTTAAATCCAATAGAACTGGATATAGACAGGCCCGGATTACCCAATAGGCCATCCTAGGTATTGGCCTAGGGGCGCAAGCTCGTAAGGGCGCATATAGCGGAGGAAAAAATTAATACACAGTTCGTTGTAAAAATAAATAAACAAAAAATAAAGGAAGAAAGAAAGAAAGAAAGAAAAAACAAGAATGCCAAAGCGCTATGAAATATATAGAGAAAAAAATTCAACTAGAAGGGATTGCAAAATGCCAGTTCAGCAAAAAAAAAAAAAAAAAAAGCAATTGGATGGGAAGGGGACGTAAAGCTTGAGTTGAGGTAATTCATTTTCTGGTCTAAGCTGATACTTTTCCATACCTTTGGTTTAAACAAAAATTTCTTGAAAATATGGCGAACAGGAAAATTAGTAAAAGCCATTGTACAGACAATGGTCAACATGAAACTTATTTATGAAACAATTTTTCTCTCTATAAATCATGTCAGTATTTTTTTTTTTTGAAATTAATAATTTATTAATTCATATTTATTTAGGACTGCCAATTAATAGGGGAGCCCAAAGTTAAAATTTTTGGGAGGGGGAAGTTAATTTACCGAATGTGTGTGTGAAACTTCAAATTTTGTTCAGGATAAAATACGAGCATGCACAAGTATCAACATTTAACGAAAAGAGACATTAGACATCCTTACAAAAATTTATTGAATTGTTATTTCCAAATTTTCCAAACTGGCAGACATTATTTGGCGAATAAGGAAATTTTGGGGAGTTAGCAATGACCTCATGTCGAGGCACCTCTGCAGAATATATTGATTATTTTGCACTCAAACTACTTTATATATACTTTATATACACTCAAACTTTGTATATATTATTTATAATTACGTCAGTTAATGGGTCAGTTATTTTCCTACACATTATTTATACACATATATATATATTGTTTTTTTTTGTCTTCAAAATATTATCACGAAGATCTAAGCCAAGTGGAAAAAAAATACAGGAGATGCCTCGAAATATGTTTTAAATAGAAGACCCTCCACCCTTATTCTCCCAACATTTTGAAGATGGTCTAAAATTTTGAAAATTTTTGTAGTTGAGTCCCTAATCCCCATCTTTTCACTCAGCGCCAGCCCTGTCAGATGCATTTGAGTTCCTATAAATGCATATTTAAAGCTTCAATTTCGAAACTTTTTCTATGGAAAGCTCTCAAACGCCTCACTTCCATATCATAAAATATTATTTAAAATTCCGTTTTTAGTCAGCAGGATCGAAAACTTTTTTGGGAAGTGACCCTGACTTCAGGCCTCTCCCCACCTCATTAAAAATCGTCTAAGACCTCGTGTTTAGGGTCTCAATTTTAAACATTTTCCCAGAGAGCCCCCCTCCCCCCTCCGACATTCATTCCTCATCTAACGCTATTCAAATCATCTAGTTGTTTTCAAGGCTTCAGTTCCAAAACATACGGAAACGAATTACCGAACACCGTCGTTTCTCCTAATGTCCTCAAAGATATTTTCTCATTGCTTATTTAGGACTAAAATTTCGAAAACTTTCTGGGGAGAATGGCTAAACCTCATCCATTTCTCTAACAACATAGGGAATGCCCCACAATGTTTCTGGTCTTCAATTTCGAAAAAAATTCGTACTAGAGTTACCAATCGTCCCGAATAAAAAATAACCTTCTAAAATGGCATTTTAGGACCTCAACTTCGAAAAAGTTCCGGGAGACCTCTCCCGATTTCCGCCTTTCCCCAGCATCATTAAAGTTCATCAAAATTTTCGAAATGTTGGGAGGAGGAGTTTTCGAACTTATTCCCTTTTCTAACATCATCAAAGATGACTTGCAATTGCGTATGTAGAACTTCATTTTTTTTTTGGGGGGGGGGGGGAATTCCACGGGTATGTGACTGTCATTTCTAGGACAAAAGCAGTGTGTATTTTGTAACATCTAAAGCAAAATACACGCTGTGCAACCGATCTTTGCTCCTGGATTATTATAATTTTTAAGCTAAATTTAATGGAATAATTAAATTTTCAAAACACATTTTACATAATTTTAGAAAAATTATGAAAAAAAGGTAATTGACTGACATGATACTTTTTAAAATGTCAGTCAGTTACCATACTTTAACACATTTTTAAAAATCATTCAAAATGTATTTCAAAAATTCAATGATACCATTCAATACAGCTTAAAAATACAATTATCCTGGAGAAAAGATCGCTTGTTTAACGTAACTTCGAATATAACAAGATACTTGAATTTTTGCTTAAAAAATATCAGTAGGGTCACCTGGGGTAATTCCTGGTCAAAAAGCATTAACATCCAATTATCACAAAATCTATCTAAGTTAGAGTTACAAATTTTGGTATGGAGGAAGCACATTGAGATGTCCATCGAATAAAATATTCATGCTATCAACAATACATAATGAACTTGAGTAATTGTCGTTAATTAGTGACCAGAAATTACCCCAGAGATGGGGTAATTCCTGGCCACTTACGGGGCAATTATTGGTCACTCAAATGATTGATGAAAATGCATACATTTTGTAAGCACATTATTAATACAAGTTATTAAACGAATTAGATAAAGAATTTATTTATATATATAGCTAATTAAACACTGTATTTAGTTTTTTTAAGGAAGAATGCAATTGTTTTCAACATAATAGCTTTACTTAATAAAACTTAGCCAAAATACTTTTTATACACTTTGTATGCAATAGCTACAGCTTTTATATCTGTTGTGAATGAATCTTCACCTACCAAATAAATAGGTCCATAAAAAATATGGTGCACATGCACCATACACACTGAGCACATGCTTCTGTCTGTTATGAACAGGTTAAGGTGAACAGTTAAGTGAATAGTACAATGCAGTTACAATTAAGCATTTTTCTTAGTATAATTAAGAATAATTATTAAAACTTATAAAATAATTGGATGAAATTTAACAAAGAAAAATTCAGTATATTGTATACTTATCATTAACAGATAAGAATGTTACATTGCGGTTACAGTTAACTTTGCAGTTAAGGCTCACAGAGTTACATATAGTTTAAATCAATAACATATGTCAATAATAGGTGAAATAATAATCCATAAATATTAAAAAAAGGACTGACCAGGAATTACCCCACTGACCAAGAATTACCCCAGTAGCCAGGGGCATTATTTGGAGCCTTCCTGCAAATTATTCAAAACAATAATGGTAAATCCAAAACTATTTTTCAGTAACTGACATGGTACCTAATTCAACCAAAAAAACGAAAAAGAAAAATATTCAGAAGTTTGAGTTTGATCACGATCTTTGTACAAATGTATCAAAACTAAGGCCAATCTTGTTTTACGAAATTTAACAAGCGATTTTAAAAAGATTTTTTTTTTCAAACTAAATACACAGTCAACTCATAATTAAGTAATGAATTGCAATGAAGATAGTTCAGAGTACCTCTGTGATTTTTTTCATTTTGCTGAAGGATTATTAAGACATAAAAAGGACTGTGACCAGGAATTACCCCAGAAACTTGCTGACAAGTGAAATTGCCCCGGGTGACCCTTAATCCTTTAAAAATTACCACGTCAAAATTGCCCCAGGGCGGGGGGGAGTTATCTCAGTACTTTCCATAAATGCCTTAAAATTAAATTTTTGAAATCTTCAATTTTGAAAAATTTACACAGATTTCACATTCCGGGTGACCTTCCCTTGTTTGTGCATAGGAAAAAAAAAAAACTCATCCTTTACAGTTACATGAATTGGTAATAAGAGGGGACTTACGATTTCGATTGAGTTCGGCATTGCGTGATGGTAGGGCGCTGCTAGTTTTTAAGTTTGGCCTCGGGCGTAAACATGGACGTTAATCCGGCCCTGGAATATAGAGGATTTTCACGGCTATGTTGTAGTGGTGCATGATAAGCATTGGTGGACTAGCTGTGTTTTGGATGTGATGTGAATATTCTTTTTGAAAAAGTCAAAGTAAGTTTTTTGCACCTACATGGACTATCTGAGTCATTCTCGTACCCACAGAAGCCAGATATTTTGGAAATGGACAAAACATCAGTAGTTGCGAAGGTTGACTTACAAACTGAAAGTGGTCTGACATATACTATCGAGCAAAGAGAAATGGAGATAGTCACCGAAAAGATGACCCCACTTTCTTGAGGTCTGAAATGTTATTAACTAAAGTGCTCCAGTACGTGTAGGTATTAAAAATATTTTCGAAGGTGACACAGTATCAGCCAATAAGATGTGGAAAGCTTAAAATTATCAAAATATATCTGCAGAACTGTAAGCAGGATGTATTACCTGTTAACTGTACAATGCCTATCCACTGTGGAGCCAGGCCTTCCTTCATTATCTTTTTCGAGGGATTACATTAAAGTCTTGTAATTAGAATTTCTGGTGAGTAATGAAATGATAAAACTCACTTTTTTCTTAAAATAATTCGAGGCTGCTTAATTAGTTGTTATAGAGCTTTAACAGACAATTTTATTAATGTTGGAGCAGAATTTCTAACATTGTTTGTTGAAAAAAAACTGCCTCTATACGGAAAGCTTTGTCGTTGGCTAAAACTTGCAGTTTTTGATTTCCAAGATTTGTTTCTAATTACAGATAAAAATTATGTTTATCAAATAAAATTGTTTTTACATTCTAGTCCTTATTTGAGAAACCTGTTCATTTGTGAAAATATACATAGTTCAGGAATAACACATAAAAAATTATAGTAGGAGAGAAGTAATGTAAAACATTTTTTAAAAAAATATGTAAACTGTCTTCATTGTACTTCTTTATTGTGGTGCCAGCTTAAGTTTTGGTTCAGTGGAAGAATCGTGTTAGAGCTATAAAATATTTTTTCTCCCAAGAAATTCTAAGGTGGTGTCTTTTAAGATATTCAACCTCAACCTTTCTTTAAAAAAGTGGTGTAGTATATCAATAGAAAGCTTTATTTTTTTTTCTTTACATTGGTTTTTGAACGTTTATTCTACTGTAATTAGAAGAGAAGTTACAAGCATTTGCATGTTACAAGTTTTCTTGTTTTTTTTTTTTTTTTTTTTTGCACTTTTTAACGTTTTTTTTACAGTAATGTATTTTGCGTAATTTCAACAATACAAATAAAGAAATTTGCAGGATTACTTATTTTGCTGTATGTGTCCTTCACATCAAATTTCATTAAAATCGAAAATGGTGATGTCGAAAAAATGACTGACTTAACATACGGAGTTCCTAATGTAAAACATGTAAACAATCCTGATTTTTTTTGAGTACTTTGCCGTTGCGGTGCCAACCTAAGTTTTGGTATAGTGGAAGTATAGTGTTGGAGCTATAAAATATATTTTTTTGAAGAAATTCTAAGGGGGCGTGTTTTGAGATATTCAAGGTCAAAAGTCACGGTGAATGACCTTGAAACCTTAACCTGTCGCAATAAAGTCGTGTAATATATCAAAAGAAAGCTCCATTCTTCAGCTTTGCAACGACATTTAAGTTTTTATTCTGCCGTAATTAGGAGCAAAGTTACGGTCATTAGAATGTGACAACTTTTCGCTATTTTCGCACTTTTTGCGCTTTTTTACAGCCCTGTATTTCGTACAATTTTTACAATAAAAATCTAAAAATTTGCAAAATTACTTATCTTGCCATATGTGTTCTTCATACCAAATTTTGTGAAAATCGGAGATGGTCGGGTCAAGAAGGTGATTGATCTGACGTGGAATTGCCCAAAAGAGAAGTGAGAAAATACCCATTACTTAATGACAAAAAATCAAGTGAAACAAGAAGTTCTGTCAAGAACTAAACGAGCCTACTTTCCCGTACATCGACATCGGCATTCTCGCATCTGATCATTATTCTCTTGATTATCTGAGACTTAAAATTATGTCAAACATACCTTTTTAGCACTTAGAGCTGATTTCGAAAAGCAAAATATACCCCTTCTCATCAGATGAAGTAGATCACGAAAAAAGTAATTAACGAATAAAATAATGTTTTGTCGCACCTTTTAAAGAGTGTAACTGTTCCTCCGTAGAAAAAATCCTCATGGTTTTCAAAAATAATAATAATAATAATAATAATAAAATAAATAAATGAATAAATAAAAGTACAAAGAGCATCAAAACACATTTTATCAAAGAAAGAAAAAAAAAAAGAAAAAAAAAAAAGAAAAAAAAAACCTCGTCTGTTAATAAAATGTCTCGAATTTCACTTTTAATCTGTTGGCAGTTGTTAAATATAAATAAAGAATAAAATGTTCTCGTGAATAAAAAATTTTTGTTACAAAAAAAACATCGTCTGCCAAAAAAAAAATAATAATAAATAAAATAAAACAAATTTATAAATAAACAAAAATTCGTCTGCACAGTCAGTAATTTTTTTTTCTGAGCCTGCATTTCCGCCATGTTTGCGGAGTCGGAGTCGGAATCAGAGTCCTCATAGAAGATTACTCAGAAAAGTACGTTACAAACATTATTTATCAAAACCATTTTCTTACAAAGTTAGTTTGAAGGAAATCCGACTTTAAGTTCAGGATCAACATTCAACTTAAATTCCCCGTAGACGCTAATGTTAATTTTTTTTTCTGAACGGTTCAATATTGAACGAAAAATGGTTCAAATCAAATAGCGAAATATGGGAATGCATGGGAAAGCCTCTCCGAGATCTTTTAAACAAAAAAAAGTTTATTCCATTCGGATGGTTCACTCAAAAGTTATTAGGTGGGGAAAGGTTGCTTGAACGGTTCAATGTTGAAGGAAAAAGGGTTCAAATTGAAAATTTTAATACGGTAATGAAGTATCCTTGCTGAGATCCTTCGAAGAAAAAAAAGTTTTTTTGAATCGGACTGTTCACTCAAAAGATATTAGGGGTGACAGCTTGATTGAGCGGTTCAATGTTGAACGAAAAATTGTTCAAATCGAAAATATAGATACGGGAATGAAGTATCATTGAAAAGATCTTTCGAACAAAAAAAAGTTTGTTCAAATCGGATTGTTCACTCAAAAGTTAGCATCGCGGGACCGGTTGTTTGAACGGTTCAAAGTTGAACCAAAAATTGTCGAAATCAAAAAATCAAATATAGGAATGAGCTGCACTCGCTGAGATCTTTCGAACAAAAAAAAATTTATTCCATTCGGACGGTTCACTCAAAAGTTATTAGGTGGAGAAAGGTTGCTTAAACGGTTCAATGTTGAACCAAAAGTGTTCAAATTGAAAATTTAAATACGGTAATAAAGTATCCTTGCCGAGATGCTTCAAACAATAAAAAGTTTGTTTAAATCGGACTGTTCATTCAAAAGTTATTAGGGGTGACAGCTTGATTGAGCGGTTCAATGTTGAACGAAAAATTGTTCAAATCGGAAATGTAAATACGGGAATGAAGTACCCTTGAAAAGTTCTTTCCAACAAAAAAAAGTTTGTTCAAATCGGGCTGTTCATTAAAAAGTTAGTATCGCGGGACCGGTTTTTTGAACGGCTCAAAGTTGAACCAAAAATTGTTCAAATCAAAAAATCAAATATGGGAATGAGCTGTACTCGCCGAGATCTTTCTAATAAAAAAAAGTTTGTCCAAATCGGAATGTTCATTCAAAAGTTATTAGGGGGGGACAGACAGACCGACAGACCGACAGACCGACCGACCGACCGACGCACAAATTCCCCATCTCAATACCCTACTTTCAAATTTTTAATTTTTCGATATTCATTTTACCTTTTTATTTTTTTAACTTGGCGATATTTTTTGGACTTGGCGATATTTTTTAGATGCATTAAGCTACTTTTGATATTTTTTTCGTCTTTCTTTTATTTTTAACGGGAAAGTAGGCTAAAAAGCAAAAGGTGGTCAACTAGCGAAATGCTCAAAATAAGCTTTCAGGTGAGGCTTTTATAGTTCACTATCTCGTAAAATGTAATCATGTCAACAATTCCTGTCCTTTGCGAGATTTTTATTATTTCATTTAAAACTCGGCGGCATTACGGGAACATAGTTTCTTGGCGAGATCCGAAATATATAATGATGCTTCGGCTGCTTTACATTGTAATGGAACTTACAAATTATGACACGCTTTGCTGAGTTATTGATTGCTTGGCGAGATTGGAAACATATGTTTCATTACGCTTGTGTATTTACTTATTTTAATTGAGCTTTAAAAAAAGGATTTGACCTCTGGCTGAGTATGGATCGCTTGGCGAGAATAAAACTATCTAATGTTGTATAATAAAGTTTTAGTGAAATGTTTTGTGTTTTGATAAATACTTTCATTTTTAAATATAGTAAATTTTTCAAGATTAGCGATAAATAGTTGAGTGTGTAGGTTATTTTACGTATTAATGAATTTTTTAAATTTATTTAAGTTATGACTTGCGTGTTTTATTTTTGACGGCGTATTCAAAAAATTTTTGAATGCTTTTTGACTTTGAGGGTCTAAATTATTTGGCAAAGTAAGTAGGCACTGATTTTCTTTAAACCCCCGACACACAAAGGAAGGGGGGTTATGTATTTAACGTGTGTGTGTGTCTGTGTATCTGTCTGTGGCACTCTGCAGCCTAAACGGATGGACCGATTTTGAAAAAATTTTTTGTTCAAAAGGGGAGTTGAGTGTTCTTAGCTAGGTTGCGTCTTCGGATGGTATTAATCAACGAAGAGATTAATTAAAAACCTTTGAAAGGTTTTTCGAGATTTTAGCAGTGAAAACATACTTCAAAACTTAAAAAAATAGCACCAATTGAAAGAGAAAAATTTTCTGTGTCTGATATGATGTAATTGGATCTTCCATGAGTTATAGCGTTTTTTAGCAAATGCAGCTTAGCATTTATTCACGCAATCGGAACAGTTGTCATTGTTGGCAGACAAGGAAAGCAAATGGGCACAGGACATCTCCGCCGCAACGTAGGACATTTCCGCCGGAAAATTTATCTCTAGCTTCCCCCTCATGAGACATCTCCGCCGCGTCTCTCCCCGCCATTTCTATACGACAGAACAAATTCGCCGATTGAGCTGGTAGACTGCAATATTTGGCGAAGTAAAATTGGCGCGTTTTAATTGTTAAGTCTGAATTGATTTGCACTACAATTGTGTTTTTATGACTTCTTTGCAATTTCCCTCCTAAGTAGTCCGGGCATAAATTCCATTTTTTAGATTAGGTCTTCATCGCCAAAAGAAGATGTGTCGCCAAGAATGAAAATTTTAAACAAGTAACACGTTTTAACCCTTGGAAATGGCGCGGCGGATTTGTCCTGTGCAAGGCAGAGGGGAGATAGGAGTCGCGGCGGAGATGTCCCATGCGGGAAAGAGGGTGATAAAATTTGCGGCGGAGATGTCCTGTTCCGAAGCAAATTCTAAATTTTTTTAAAAATGTTTATCAGTTGCCAGTTTCTATTTTTTTAACAAATAAAATACTTGTAATTGATTTTATAGTTTAAGGCTTTTCAAAGGGCTTTCAATTTTCCCTCTTGATTCTGGTTTTGTTGACAAGCAAATTTAGTCGGGGGTTTTTAAAAATTTTAATTTAAGGCAGGGATTCAAGTGAAACACCATTGCAATCGCTTCGAATTGCAATCGCTACTGGAAGTGAATTACATTATCATCAACTTAACTTGGCACTGACGTCACTACGGCTGGAGCCAATAAGAGCTCACAAGCAGTCAGTGATCTCGTCTTATTCGCCAAGTAGGCTGTGACGTTTTTTCTAGCTCGTTTTTCATAGGCAAACGTCACGCAAACGTCACGCTGACGTCACGATGTTTTTATCAAGAAACGTTCTAATGTAATTCATTTCCAGTAGCGATTGTAATTTGCGATCGCCTGTTTCACTTGAATTCCTGCCTTAGTTTTATATTTATTTTAGGTACAATAACAGCCACAATTTTGAAAACTCGATACGACCACGAAAACATAGCGTTGCTGTAAATTCATTTCGCAAAATTTCTAGTATAATTGCAAACGGTACGGAAACATTGGCTACGCGTTTATTCAAAAAGATTAGCACCAAAGCCATTGCAAAATGTCCATTAAAATAAAATAGTCCGAGAGCCAGGTGAAAATTTGGTTAATTATTTCTTCTCGATAGATAATTGGCCATACGCATCAGACAACAGTATCATAAAGCCCTATGATCGTCAGCTGCGGCACAGTGGAAGGGATAAGCAGTTGGAACCTCCCACGCTTGAAGAAAAAAAAAAAAAAAAAAATTCACTCATTTCCTCTCGCCTAAAAATTTACCAGATGATAGCTTATATGTAACTATTGATAAATATATACGTCAGCTGGCTGTATCTCGGTGGAAAAATTGTTAGCTGATACTTTGAAGGTCGTTACGTAGAAGTTAGCTAGAAGCATTTACTGACTACACTGTTCGACAAAAAAAAACCTTGAAAATGCTTCTGGTATTTTGAAGGCTGATTCTTATGTAAAATGACCCCCTGAATCCGAATATGACCCCCGTTTTCCCCCATCACGTTCCAATTTTTTTTAAAACGCCCCCCTTTTTTTTCATTTTTCCTTAGTTTCAGGGCTATTATATTTTTTTTGGAGGGGAAAGGAGCCTTATATTCACCAATAAATTTTTTTGAAGGTCAAGAGAGACTCAAAGTTTAAAATCATGAGCACCGAGAAAACATCGGGGAACTTGGGGGGGGGGGGGGTGCGTGGCCCCCCAAAATATTTGAAAAATCACCAAAAACGATCTTTTTATTCTAGTTTCTTTAAAAAGACCTTTAAAACATTTTTTTCGATGCAGAACCAGAGTATAGGATCCGCTCCTATGGCTCCTGGGTCAGAAAAAATTTTCACGCTGTAAAATTTAAAAAAAAAATAAAATAATGCTTTAAAAATCGTACTTTGCACTCGAGTTTTAAAGCAGGTCTTCAGCCAAAAAAAAAAACAAAATTGTGGCTGATTCTTATGTCAAATGACCCCCTATTTCCAAATATGACCTCAGTTTCCCCCCTCCACCCCCTCTTTCCAGAGAGTCCCCCCCCCCCAATTCAGAGTCATTTTACTAATTCGGAGGGGAAAAGTACATTACGTAACCCGTTAACATAATTCTAAAAGGCAACAGAGGTTCAAAGTTCAAAATCATGTACATGTGTACCAAAAATATAAACTATGGTGGTGTACCCCCCCCCCCCCAAAAAAAAAAAAAAAATCTTCTTTTCTTGTTTTTCTAAAAGACGTTTTAAACCTTTTTTTTTTTTTTTTGTGAAAAATCAGAGTATTGAATTTTCTTTTCTTTTTTTTGGGGGGGGGGGGGAGGGGGCAGGTATACCGCCCTAGTTTATATTTTTGGTACACATGTACATGATTTTGAACTTTGAACCTCTGTTGCCTTTTAGAATTATGTTAACGGGTTACGTAATGTACTTTTCCCCTCCGAATTAGTAAAATGACTCTGAATTGGGAGGGGGGGGACTCTCTGGAAAGAGGGGGTGGAGGGGGGAAACTGAGGTAATATTTGGAAATAGGGGGTCATTTGACATAAGAATCAGCCACAATTTTGTTTTGTTTTTTTGGCTGAAGACCTGCTTTAAAACTCGAGTGCAAAGTGCGATTTTTAAAGCATTATTTTATTTTTTTCTTTAAATTTTACAGCGTGAAAATTTTTTCTGACCCAGGAGCCATAGGAGCGGATCCTATACTCTGGTTCTGCACCGAAAAAAATGTTTTAAAGGTCTTTTTAAAGAAACTAGAATAAAAAGATCGTTTTTGGTGATTTTTCAAATATTTTGGGGGGCCACGCCCCCCCCCCCAAGTTCCCCGATTTTTTCTCGGTGCTCATGATTTTAAACTTTGAGTCTCTCTTGACCTCCAAAAAAATTTATTGGTGAATATAAGGCTCCTTTCCCCTCCAAAAAAAAATATAATAGCCCTGAAACTAAGGAAAAATGAAAAAAAAAGGGGGGCGTTTTAAAAAAAATTGGGACGTGATGGGGGAAAACGGGGTCATATTCGGATTCAGGGGGTCATTTTACATAAGAATCAGCCTTCAAAATACCAGAAGCATTTTCAAGGTTTTTAAAACCTCAAAACAACAAATAATATATTCAACCATCAAATAAAATTTCATGCCATGATGCATTTGCTGTATTTTTCACCAAAACATCTACTCTCAAGATTTAAACAATAGAAAATAATTGCAACGCTTAACGAAATTCACAAAAAATACTGAATGGGAATTTTATTGTCAGTTTGGTTTGTTTTCGCTAAATATATCAGATTAAAGTGAAAATAAAAAATCGCCAAGTAAATAAAACAGGACTTGGCTCATAAAAAGCTCTATCATGATGATAATTCCATGTCAACTAAATTAAATAACTATTAAAGTTCCGTTATTTGTTGCCAATCTTTCACTCAATCATAATTATTTCGAATAATGTTTCATAATGAGGTATTTATCCCATTTGTTATCGAAATATCAAATATCCAATGAGAATGTACAGATTATTGCTGCCCAGATGGCGCTTTTCTTTTCGGTGCAACATATTCTGCCCAAGTGGAGCACGAGTTCGATCGAAACGCAACCGAAAATGAAAAAGAGCCATTTTACGTTTCTGCCTTATTTTCTGCAGGGATGGTGGAGCAGGGCCCTTGGGCTCCTTCTCCACATTGACGTAAAGCAGAAACGTAAAATGGAGTAAATGGTGTTCCTAAAGCTGGGGCTTGGCCGAGCCCGAAAATTTTGAAAACGATCCCTTCCGAGCCCGCGCGATATTGTCTCGGACCAAAATCTGAGCTCACCCGAGCCCAAGTGAAACTTTCTTGTATTAAAAACCCACTGTCCTAGAGCCGCTATATAGACAGGCCGACGCATCAAGATTAAGTTTCACCACTTTGGATCCAATTCCTTAATTTTTACTTTCAAATTTTCATTGTTGCGGAGTAGGGTTACCAGAAAAAAGTTTTGGCACATTGCTAAGCTTTGCCAAATCCACGTGCCGCTAATAATTGCTCACAGTGAAAAATTTCCAAAACGCGATTACTGGCCAGAAAAGACAACCACTCAAACACACAAACACGCGCTGGATCCAAAGTGGTGAAACTTAATCTTGATACGCCGGCTCGTATATATAGGGGCCTTACACTGTCCAGGTCCCCTGCAGTCTGACATGATTTAATGAAATGTTAGTCCTAGGGGGTTCTCTCTAGAGCCGCTAAAGAGACAGGCCGACGCATAAAACTTAAGTTTCACCTATTTTGGATCCAACTCATTTACTTTTACTTTCATTTTTCATTGTCGCAGAGCTAGGGTTACCAAAGCAAAGTTTCGGGACATTGCCAAACTTTGTAAAATTCACGTGATAAGTTACCAAAAAGCGATAACTCGTCAGAAATGACAACCCCCAAACACGCGCTGGATCCAAAGTGGTCAAACTTAATCTTGATGCGTCTACTCATCTATATAGGGTCCTTAATTCTCTCTAAATGGGTGGCATCCCTGAAGCTGAATTTCCTTAAAAAATTACGCAACTGAATTTTAACGTCATTATTAATCAAAGGATTAATCATCAAGAATGTCACATTTCCCAAGAATGACATTGTATATCATTCAAGTCACTTTTTTCAAGAACGATAGTGTATATCATTCCTGTAACATGATAAACTTTATTATTTCATGACATTCTATAATGCATAACTAAATTAACTATGTGGCTAGTTTTCTCATTCATGTCACATTTACCAAGAAGGAAATTGCGTACCATTCATGAACTTTGATAAACTTTATTATTACTGACATCACTAATGAATCATTAATGATTATCATTACTGATACTCACTAATGAATAACTTATCTTACTACTATTATATATGCCAAAGTTTGTATGGATGGATGTATGGATGGATGTATGTATGGATGTATGTTTGTTCCTCTTTCACTCAAAAACTATTGAATGGATTTTAATGAACCTTTTACCATAATGTAGCTTACACATCAGAATAACACATAGGATATCATTTATAACGATATTCGAAAAAGTTCGATTGGTAGCTCTTTTTAGCCTACTTTCCCGTTAAAAATAAAACAAGAAGTTCTGTCAAGAACTAAACGAGCCTACTTTCCCGTACATCGACATCGGCATTAGCATCTGATCAATATTCTCTTGATTATCTGAAACTAAAAATTATGTCAAACATATCTTTATAGCACTTAAAGCTGATTTCTGAAAGCAAAATATACCCCTCTCATCAGATAAAATAAACACGTAAAAAGTAAATAAACGAGTCAATAAAGTTTTGTCGCACCTTTTAAAGAATGTAACTGTTATAGTTCTTCCGTAGAAAAATTCCACAATCGTTTTCAAAAGAAAAAAAAATAAATAAATAAAATAAAAGTACAAAGAACTTCAAAACATATTTTATCAAAGAAAGAAAAAAAAGTCGTTCGTTAATAAAATGTCTTGAATTACATTTTTAATCCGTTGCCAGTTGTTAAATATAAATAAGGAATAAAATGCTCTCGTGAATGAAAAATTTTTGTTGACAAAAAAAAAAAAAAAAAAAAAAAAATCGTCTGATAAAAAAAAAATAATAATAATAAATTAAACAAAACAAATAAATAAATAAACAAAAAATCGTCTGCCCAGTCAGTCATTTTTTCTGAGCCTGCATTTCCGCCATGTTTGCGGAGTCGGAGTCGGAATCAGAGTCCTCACAGAAGATTATTCAGAAAAGTACTTTACAATACATTATTTATCAAAACCATTTTCTTACAAAGTTAGTTTGAAGGAAATCCGCCTTGAAGTTCAGAATCAACATTCAATTTAAATTTCTCCGTAGGAGCTCATGTTAAAATTGTTTCTGAACGGTTCATCATTGAACGAAAAATGGTTCAAATTGAAAAGTGAAATATAGGAATGAGCCTCTCCGAGATCTTTCGAACAAAAAAAAAGTTTATTCAATTCGGACGGTTCACTTAAAAGTTATTAGGTGGGGAAAGGTTATTTGAACGGTTCAATGTTGAACGAAAAAAATGTTCAAATTGAAAATTTAAATACGGTAATGAAGCATCCTTGCCGAGATCTTTTGAACAAAAAAAAGTTTGTTTAAATCGGACTGTTCATTCAAAAGTTATTAGGTGTGAGGGCTTGTTTGAACGGTTCAATGTTGAACGAAAAATTGTTCAAATCGGAAATTTAAAAACGGGGATGAAGTATCCTTGCCGAGATCTTTCGAACAAAAAAAAAAGTTTGTTTAAATCGGACTTTTCACTCAAAAGTTATTAGGGGTGAGAGCTTGTTTGAACGGTTCAATGTTGAACGAAAAATTGTTCAAATCGAAAATGTAGATACGGGAATGAAGTATCCTTGAAAAGATCTTTCGAACAAAAAAAAGTTTGTTCAAATCGGACTGTTCATTCAAAAGTTATTAGGTGTGAGGGCTTGTTTGAACGGTTCAATGTTGAACGAAAAATTGTTCAAATCGGAAATTTAAAAACGGGGATGAAGTATCCTTGCCGAGATCTTTCGAACAAAAAAAAAAGTTTGTTTAAATCGGACTTTTCACTCAAAAGTTATTAGGGGTGAGAGCTTGTTTGAACGGTTCAATGTTGAACGAAAAATTGTTCAAATCGAAAATGTAGATACGGGAATGAAGTATCCTTGAAAAGATCTTTCGAACAAAAAAAAGTTTGTTCAAATCGGACTGTTCATTCAAAAGTTAGTATCGCGGGACCGGTTGTTTGAACGGCTCAAAGTTGAACCAAAAATTGTTCAAAGCAAAAAATCAAATATGGGAATGAGCTGTACTCGCCGAGATCTTTCCAACAAAAAAAAGTTCGTCCAAATCGGAATGTTCATTCAAAAGTTATTAGGGGGGGACAGACAGACCGACAGACCGACCGACCGACCGACCGACCGACCGACACACAAATTCCCCATCTCAATACCCTACTTTCAAATTTTTAATTTTTCGATATTTATTTCATTGTTTTGTTTCTTTTTGACTTTTTTTTACTTGGCGATATTTTTTTTACTTGGCGATATTTTTTGGACTTGGCGACATTTTTTAGATGCATTAAGCCAATTTTAATGCTTTTTTCGTCTCTTTTATTCTTAACGGGAAAGTAGGCTAAAAAAGACGAAAAAAGTATTAAAAAGTAGCTTAATGCATCTAAAAAATATCGCCAAGTCCAAAAAAAAATCGCCAAGTTAAAAAAATATCGCCAAAAACAAAAAATATCGCCAAGTTATAAAAATAAAGAGGTAAAATGAATATCGAAAAATTAAAAATTTGAAAGTAGGGTATTGAGATGGGGAATTTGTGTGTCGGTCTGTCTGTCCCCCCCTAATAACTTTTGAATGAACATTCCGATTTGGACAAACTTTTTTTTTGTTGGAAAGATCTCGGCGAGTACAGCTCATTCCCATGTTTGATTTTTTGATCTGAACAATTTTTGGTTCAACTTTGAGCCGTTCAAATAACCGGTCCCGCGATACTAACTTTTGAATGAACAGTCCGATTTGAACAAACTTTTTTTTGTTCGAAAGATCTTTTCAAGGATACTTCATTCCCGTATCTACATTTTTGATTTGAACACTTTTTCGTTCAACATTGAACCGTTCAAACAAGCTCTCACCCCTAATAACTTTTGAGTGAACAGTCCGATTTAAACAAACTTTTTTTTGTTCGAAAGATATCGGCAAGGATACTTCATTACCGTATTTAAATTTTCAATTTGAACATTTTTTCGTTCAACATTGAACCGTTCAAGCAACCTTTCTCCACCTAATAACTTTTAAGTGAACCGTCTGAATTGAATAAACTTTTTTTGTTCGAAAGATCTCGGAGAGACTCGTTCCCATATTTCACTTTTCAATTTGAACCATTTTTCGTTCAATGATGAACCGTTCAGAAAAATTTTTATGAGCGCCTACTGGGAAATTTAAATTGAATGTTGATTCTAAACTTAAAGGCGGATTTCCTTCAAACTAACTTTGTAAGAAAACAGTTTTGATAAAAAATGTATGTTAAGTACTTTTCTGAAAAATCTTCTGTGAGGACTCTGATTCCGAATCCGACTCCGCAAACATGGCGGAAATGCAGGCTCAGAAAAAAATGACTGACTGGGCAGACGATTTTTTGTTTATTTATTCATTTTTTTTGTTTAATTTATTATTATTATTTTTATTTATTTATTTTTTTTTTTGGCAGACGATATTTTTTTTGATTACAAAAATTGTTCATTCACGAGAGCATTTTATTCTTTACTTATATTTAACAACTGGCAACGGATTAAAAATAAAATTCGAGACATTTTATTAACGAACGCGGTTTTTTTTCTTCGATAAAATGTGTTTTGATGTTCTTTGTACTTTTATTTTTTTTTTCATTTGAAAACGATTGTGAAATTTTTCTACGGAAGAACTATAGCAGTTACATTCTTTGAAAGGTGCGACAAAACTTTATTTACTTGTTTATTTACTTTTTACGTGTCCTGATCATGTGATGAGAGGGGTATATTTTGCTTTTAGAAATCAGCTTTAAGTGTTATAAAGGTATGTTTGACATAATTTTCAGTTTCAGATATTCAAGAGAATATATACGTATTTATAGACGTACTAGCCGGGTACCCGGCCCTTCCCGGGTTTCAGCCGGGTTTGGTGTTTTAGTGACACTCGTTCATGAATTTTTCAATATTAAAGTGCATATCTATATACACAATGGCTACTTCTGTAAACAATGGCAATTTTTTCTGACTGGACAAACTAAAAAACACAAACTATTACACACCTTAAATACAAATGCAAGCTACAAATAACGTTTAGGTAAATCGGAAATGTTATAAGCTTGGTACAGGGTGCGGCGGAGAAACTTGCAGACTTGAAAAGTCCACTAAGGGAAAAGTACATCAGGTATAAGTTTACTACTTTTTATAAGATATGGTACCCATTCTGAATTTTTATATTAGTTAGATTAAAAAACTACATCGGGAAGAGTGACGGCCCCTGTTAATGATGCATTCATGTACCCTAGATTTGTTGCACTCTTTCGAGCATATCGACTGATGGGATGTTGGTGATAGCAAGCCGGATGCTGTTCTCCAGGCGTTGCAGGGTCCGGGGCTTGTCGTTGTAAACGATCCATTTGAGATACCCCCATAAAAAATAGTCACAGAGTGACAAATCGGAAGAGCGGGCCGGTTACGGTACGTCACCTTTCAAGGAGACGTTATCACTCAACTGGTGAACCACAGCAAGTTTGTAGGGATGAAACTGGAGTTCGTTGTGAAGAATTCGTCTCGGTGTCAAATCAAAAATCCGCAAAGCAGCAGCGTGTTTACGCGCCGAACGACTGGGAGAGCGCAAAAACGACTCTCTCACTTTTTCGACGTTTTCTAGGGTTCTGGAAATCCGTTGACCTCCTGGGCCTCTGTTTGCCACACTCTCACTTTACCTGAATGTTTTCACCCACAAAACAGTCGATTCCCAGCCAGGAATGGGAACAATGGGCTGAATTTTGAACTGAGTTCGGAAGGCACGTTTAGTGGCGACCACCGAAAGATTATTTGAAAAGTAAGATTCGGAGGCGAACGCTCTTTGCTCCTTTGTCCAACGCATGGCGACAACTAAACTATGAGATAACAAAACTTTAGGACCCTCTCTTTAAAATGAAACTCTTTCTACTCCTTTCTGACCACTCCTTGCTAATTAACATCCAATTAAAATCAGCAAGTTTCTTTGTCGCACCCTGAAAAATCAATCGCACTGGAGTCAAGTATTTCCAAACATTACGCGTAAAATAAGTCCCATCATTAGTTTATATCCTTGTGACTACATTGGTGAAAACATCTTATGTACCTAACTTAGAAATTTTTCGACAATAAACATTTTCTGTTCTCTAACTGTTGCCACAGTCAATTGTCTTTTTATTTAGTCTCGTTAGCGGTTATTGGCACAGATGAATCTAAAAATCCTAAGAAAGCAATAAATTTCATACTTACTCCAGAGAAGCCTTGGTTCACATTTTCATCACGATTACTATTAATATTGTTGTTGTGAGGCAACCAAATTTTTGCAACAATGGACTTAAAATTTAATCATTTAATGGGGAAATTACATGAAATTTACTATTTTCCATAATAACTTTTTTAAACTTAGCTTTTTAGAAATAAATTATAGCTTTTCCTGCTCCCTGTTACTGCAGCTATCTACGGTGAAAAAAATGGTTAAAATCGGTCCAGTAGTTTTGAAGTTTACCCCGGTCATACGCATTCAAAATTAATCTTTTATGTATATAGATTCAAACCTTTAATTTTTTTTTGAAATTAAGGATAGTCAAGTTTTGAGGCTTGTTGATTTCTCTTGGAATGACCCATAGACATTGGAAACGCTCGCGCGCCCGCTTTCTATCAAGCTTTTACCATGATTTGTATTTTAAAACATTCTGTAGTCTTAATTGTAAGTAGAATATTTAAAATGGTTAATCTGTGCTTTGGATCCCTTTTCTCGCCAAACACGGATTTCGGTATCGCCGCCATAGGAACGCCATTTTTTGGTAATGTCTCTCGGAACGCGAGACAACAAGGAAAAACGCGCCAGTTGGCGACTTTTTGAAAATGCGCCAAGCAGGGACCCAAAGCGCATTTTCACCTTTAATCTTAAGCAATGTGTTTTTTATTGTGCTTTGAAACGTACAAATATTATTTTGTAGAATAAATTGTATTTCTTTATTAGTAGATTGTTCACTGCATCAATTATTTTCGCGAGTTTTGTAAACATGTGTTTTACAGTATCGGTAACGTAAGAAGGGAGCAAAATTATCCTAAGTATCCCAAAACAGTTAATGGCAAATTTTGCGACATTTTAAAAATCGTCAAAGCGGTGCGTTTTGAGTTCTTTTAGTTCAGAAAAAAAAAAAAACCAAAGGTGAGTATAAATTGTTTCTCAATATTATTACTGACCCAGGCAACGCCGGGTATTTTTGCTAGTTAACAATATGTATTTACTTTGAAGAAAATATGCCTCTTTTTTCCAGCACATACTACAGTCATGAAAGTTTATTCCATTAAGCAATCAAGTGCTTTTGCAAGAAAAGAGTATCTGATTCATACTTACGTGGTTTGTTGTCATCAGAGGTACTGAAATACAGAACAGAAGTCAAATATGTGGGACTGTTTAGTTCCATATCTGTAAATAATTGCTATTCTGTGCGAGAGTTCCATATTCGGCTCTATTGTGGTCGATTGGGATTCACGCTCATCTGTTTTATTTCGTTGAAAATGTATGAATTTCAAAGAGTTCATTCAACCTTATCTCAAAATTTTAGTCTGAAGTTAAGAACCTCTGCTTAATTGAAGTTTAATAATCCAACAAGAATGTTCTTCGAAGTTTTAAATTATGAAAGGAAAAATGCTCCTTTATTTTAACTTTATGAATTCAAATAAGCATCAGTTGATGGTGAGCCGTTCTTTCGAATCGATGATCAAACTAATCACAACTCCGCTCCAATTTCGAAAAAAGGAATTTCATGAAAGCTCTTATCTAAATTTTTATTCTCATTAGAGATTCTTTTTCTGTCCAAAAGTGAAGCTCAGTAATGAAGGGAGTGGTTTAAATAAAAGTTTTCGGGGTCTCTAACTCTTTTTTCATGTTTTCTATAGATATTTTTTATTTCTTGTACATGTAGCTGGCTTGACTCAAAAGGATAAAAGGAGTTTAACATGATTGAGCTAATAGAATAATCAATAATCAGTATTTATATTTAGAAATACTGGTCAACAATAATGGTGCTGGTCAAACTAGGGCAGAGTGCCTGCCCTCCAGTGAATAGTACAGTAAAGAGCATTGATTATACGTCTTTCAATGGACTGACGTGAAATGAGATACACATTTCGAAAACGATGTATACTCAAGACGTTTACAAATGACTTTGATTTTTCCAAATTTAACCCTACTAATTTGAATTTTGTGCAAATAAGAGAAAATCTTGGACTTCTTAAGAACAACAGGAGGCCAGTATTGCTATATATGAAGTAAAACAAAAGTGAAAAATGGGGAGTTATAACTTATAAGCCAAATGTTATAAAGAACCAATTGACATGGATAAATTTGCTCTAAATATGAAAATAATTTTAAAAATAAACTATGCTTTAAAATGTTGCAAAAGTCCAAATTAGGCATATATCTGTCCCTCAGAATCAGAACGACGTAAGTCCAAAAATGGCAATTTTCACTTTTTTGCTTCATTGTATGTAGAATCTTATTCCATATCGACTCATAAAACAGTATTCTATAAAACAAATTCCTTCAAATTTATATAGCAGCGTGAAAAGAGCGCGAGTCCCATTTTTGCATGTATCCGACAATCGTTTTCGCTCTCTACTGCAAAATGACTAAAATGGACTTACGTTAGTCTGGTTCTGAGGTACGGATATGTCCCTAAAATGGAGCATGCGCTTCTTAAATTGACGGAACGCAGGAAATTTTTAGGGAACGTTTGAAATTGAATTTGTAGAACTTTCATTTTATAAAATTACAAGGGAGCGTCAAATGTATTCATTTTCGATAACGGTAGCAAAAAAAGTCTCCCTCGTGATTTAGAGATTTAAATTTCGAAAATGTGTTCGGGGGAAGATTCCTCGAAACAGCCCTCTACATGTTAAACACTCAACTTTATATCGCTTACGTGTTCTCTTCATTACTTCGAACCTAGCCGATCAAGGATCCACCGTCGTTACTAATGGTGACTGGGCGACAAAAAATAAGGGTCGTGGTCACCAAGTCTTCCAAGTGAATCAATACCACTGGGGGTGCTGGACCAGGTGTTTGCTTGGCTTCTGGTCTGGATAAGAAAAGAAAAAAAAAAAAACAGTGCGCTCTTCAGGGTCCGATCCCGGTTAAACCACGAGTTGTGGTTGGTACGGGGGACCCTGGAGAGTGAATTGAAGTGTTCGCTTCATTGTATAATTATTCTAACTACGCAAAAAAAAAAAAAAAAAAAAAAAAAAAAAAAAAAAAAAAACCGACTCCATTTTTTATCTATTTTTTTGTATCACACAGCAAGCAAAATTAGCAAATTAAGTTAAACAGACTTGTGGTATTTCGGTATAATTAAAACGAAAAAATATTGTACTAAATTCAACAATCGATTCTTCTCACACTGAAAAAAAGTCAAGAAATGGAGCTGAAGCTAAAGAGACAATTTTTTTCACCATGAAAAATGAGAAAATTTGCCAACAATCTAAGAAACTAAAACTGAAGTCACCACACACATTATTAGAGATTTTTTGCTTTCAAAGTGCAATATTTAATAGTTTTGGTTATGGTAAACAAGGACGTTGATACCAGTATGAGATATATTTTTGTTAATCGGTTCGCCTAATGTTTAAAGGTAAAAAATGTATTTAAAAAAAAGCTTCCAGCACACATTCAAAAATTGTATTCCTTATCTAGTGTATATGTCACAAAAAAATTGCATCTCTAAATTTTCCGAATCGTCAGCCCGAAGGCGCCAAATGAGGAAAATTTTTGGGAGGTCCGGGTGACCTCCAGTGACATCCCTTCGGGGCGCTCTTGGACATAACGGAGGTTTCAGTCACTCGGCGAGCCTTCTTCCGAGAATTTCGAATTATTTTTTTTATAGATCTGTTAAATAGTCAGTTGAAAATACGAAATGTAAACTAATCAAGTCAAATCAAAGGTTGTGATAATTTCATTACTGTCTGTTTGCGTATTGTGCGCCTGGGAGCCACGGACGCTTCCATCTGAAAAAGGGGAGATAGGTTTAGGATGCGCACTACCAGATGCCTTCAGCTTTTGTTCGCTTTCTACTTCCTCGTTGCTTTTCCTCCCTATTTCGAGAAAGTCCGAAGAGACTTCGCGCTTGCGCAGACGCAGCGGATTTCGCACGAAAAATTTTTAGACAGTAGGTATCAGTTTGTTGTCATTCAACTATTGCCATATTCGACAGAAAGTAATAAGCTCGAATCCTATGCTACGTATCTTAGCGTTTAATCAATTCTGATTAAACAAATTAGAAATATATGTAATTTAAGACTGATAATTTTAGTTAACTTAATAAGTGGTAAATAAAAAGACATCATAATGAGTAGAAATTTTTTGTGAACACCAAAAAGGTTTTGCTATTCTATGGCAGGTAATCTGAAACAGAAGCGTAATTAACCTAGGAAGAGTATGACAATATACATAAAGGTCTTTTTATGAAAACAGGGCCGCCATTGAATCTTTCTTTCAATAGGTAACATCATGTATTTTTGCCCTTTTTTCCCGAATTCGCGAATTGTGTATTTTGGATTTTGTACAATAATCTTTGACGAATGCACTTTTTGTTTTTTGTATATGTGATTGCATCTTTTAAAGAATAATTCATCAGTGGACACGCACACTCACACACACTCATTATCATTCTATTCTGTAAAAAGTCTTATCTAAAGTTTCAGTCTCGCTATCGTCTGCAATTTCATGGATAACATTTTTTAATCTTCATTTCCATACTTAAAAAATTATCTTTCTTTTTTTCCCTTGAAAATTTCTTCTTATACCTTTATTCTTCTGCATGGGTAATTTTTCTATGCAGGGGAGCCACTTAATCTCCTTTACGATACCTTCTTAAAATACTGCCGTATAAACAAATGCTCGAACAAAGAACACGAAGAAGAGAAGTGAAATAAGTTATTAGCACAACGAGATAAAGAAAGAATGTTTCATTAACCATGACGATATTTTTCGTTCCATGCTTTCATAGTTTTGCTCCTTTAATTATCGTAAATATGATTTCCACGCTTTTTTCTCTATTTGAAGTCATTTGTTTTTTGCTAGTTTACTTAAGCTAATGGATTACAAGTTAAAATTATTCCACAGCTTTTGCTTTTTAATTAAAAGAGGAAAAAAAGCAATTATTGAAATACCAAATAAGGATGGAGTTAATAAACTGATTATATTTCAAAAAATCTTCGCAACCTGAAGCAATTTTATATGCATCGCACAATGATGAGAATTTTTCGACTAAAAAAGTTTTACTTCACTGTCATGTAATTCGATAAATGGAAGCATTATGTTTATCCAATTACTGTAATGTGATTTACTGAAGGGAAGTATAATTGGGAATTTTAAAAATAAAGTTTTTATATTATGTGATTTACACACATGAGGGGAGAGTGAGCCTTGTTATTAAATTGTAACTACATCCTTTTTAGACTTTCTCTTTTATCTGAGAATTATTTCAGTTTCTTTTTAATTCTCGCATTGAAATTTGATTCGCAAATTCTGTATAGAATATATATGCACAATTGCTAATTTTAAAAAGGTGAAAATGAAAAAATAGCAATTCAATTTTTTCGCTACATAATTTAATTTTTTGGGATAAACTATTGCGTTTAGGTCGTCAATATATATATATATATATATATATATATATATATATATATATAACGAAAAATTTTATTACCATTATAGAGATCAACTTTATATAAATATGAATTTGAGGTCAAAATATGAAAACAATCGAACAAAAATTTCCTAAGTTTGCTAGAAATAAAAAATCAACAAAAAATGTAGCATTTTATTACTTAGAAATATTATATTCAGGCTTGTAACAATTGAGTTAATTAAAAATTTGCTAATTGCTATTGTAACATTTTATTTTTTAATATAACATTTTATTTTTTAATAATGTAGGTATGATAGATAATTAACCAATATTATTTGTTATTTTTTGAATTATAAGCATTTTTCATTTCAGTTTAACTCAACACTAATCGGTGCGCAATATTCTTTGTTAATCTGTCTTTTGTAAACAAAAATAGATTGGACGGTTTTCCCACACGGGAGCAAGCGACCTATAGTTGCCCATGGGAAAAGCATGGATTTTCTAAATCTAAACCGCAAATTGACATTGTTTGTCCTTGGGACTTATTAATGGACATGGCGAAGGCTAAACGAATGGGAAACTGTAGACTTTTGAAGGGTATTGAAGATTCTGACGGTGTCATTGGGATACGTGGCAACAGAACTACTTCATCTTTAAACTTGCCAGTCAAAATGATTGCCTCAATAATGTTCCCGGTGATCTTTTTGATAACTAAACGCGTACCATTGCATAATCTCGGTGGATTTAAATTATGTAGAAGAACTATGGGTAAACCCATTTTTAGCCGCCGATTATGTGGTGGCATTCCGGGTATGTTTAAAGAATTTTAGTCAAGAATACAGAAAAGCTGGTAGCTAAATAGATAATTTGCAATAAAAAATATATTGCGGTCCTAATTTGAGATAAAAACTATTCTATCATTCAAGTTGGACCAAACTGAAACTGCGTGCAAAATTTGGTTAAAATCGGTTCAGTAGCTGAGGAGTCCATTGGACACAAACACAGGGACACGTAATTTTTATATATTATAAGAAAGATTATTACTTGTTTACTGCGCTCCAGAAGCTGCCAGAACGTGTGCTTTATGTCGCTCAGCCATGGAGGTGTCAAAAAAGGCTTAGTAAAAAGGCTTAGCCAAGAACACAGAAAAGCTGGTAGCTAAATACATAATTTGCAATGAAAAATATATTGCGGTCCTAAATTGAGATAAAAACTATCCTATCATTTAAGTTGGACCAAACTGAAACTGCGTGTAAAATTTGGTTAAAATCGGCTCAGTAGCTGAGGAGTCCATTGGCCACAAACACAGGGACACGTAATTTTTATATATATATATATATATATATATATATATATATATATATATATATATAGAAAAAATATATATTAATTCAACCAACGCTTGTATAGTGCGTGCGGTTTATTTATACCTTTTTTACAAATAATATCTTTTGACATTAAACCGTTTTCAACATGATTATAAAATGATCACCCCCTTCTTCCAAGCTGGAAACTGTTACAATGAAACTTTTAAACTAGTTTTTCAGTAAGATATGACTGAAGTGGGACTGAAAGGTACAGGATTTGGAAGTAATGAATACACGTGTAAACCTGTTTTAACTGTGTGAGTAAACACATTGTGATGTGTTTTGGTTGTCTCAAGAGCGAAAATAATATATCTTAAAGTTGCTTTTAGGCTTTTGTATCTTATTGTTGATCTGAGCCGATGTTTTCTGATTAGATGTAAAAGAAGGTGAAGGCTTTTTTTAGTTTTACTTGTAAAACAGTTGAGAAAATGTTTTTGTAAGCTCAATTTGTGTCGTATAGAAAAGTTTACCCAACTTTATTCAATTTGGAACACATTTAGTTAAAAAACGTACATTAATTGAGGCGTATTCAGCATAATTGAAAAAAAATAAAAAGGCACATTCAGCATTTAAGTGTTCAGGGCACTTTTATTACAATCCAATGACACACGGGATCTATTAGTGCATACGCCCTTTGACGTTAGCTCAAAACTTATTGAAACATAGACACTAAGCAATATTCAAAAAAGTGGCCTTAATTGATAAGATTATAGATAGAACTAAAAGAAAGATTTTGATCATTCATTTTTCTATCAATTATTTTTCATTGAATATATTTAAACACGTAAAATTTTCATTGTTAGTAAAAATTATTCAAATTTACCAATAATATTGAGAAACTTAAGTTTGTTAAAATTAATAACAAGTGTAAACAAGTTTTGCTGTTTCATGACATAAATACTCTAAATAGAGTTTATTGGTGAAAGGGGGGAGGGTGAAGAGTCATCATCCAGGGCCCGAATGATTGAAAGATCTTTGCGTTTGGTTTGCCATGAATGAGGTACGTGTTTATTAATTAAAAAAAAAGAAACATAAAGTGATCTCGTGATCTTGGTTACATATGTTCGGAATACTCTTGGTTACGTAAAAATTGACAGAGATTAAAAGGGATAGTATAATATAGGAACATAAATGGGAACAAGGTGGAAATAAATGTTCAAGCCCTATGATAAGGCGGGGAAAAAGAAGTTCGTTTTTAAAGAGAACGTTAATGAGGGATAGAGCGTTTCTGTGGGCCTCTTTGTCGACTAATAGAAATCGTTTCCGTTGTACTCTTAAATTACTTGCTAACACTAAATGGAAATTCATAGTAAATATGCAGTGAAAAAAGAAGTGTTCAAAATCCCCAAATTCGCCACAAATGTAGTTGGGAGAGCTAAGAAGAGTTCGCTTATGGAAGTAGGAATGAGTAGGCCGATGGTTAGTGATGAATTGGCTTACGGGAGAACTTTGGAGTCTGGACAAAGATACCGTGTTGAAGATTTCATAGGTCCAGCGATCTTTGGTTGAATGATCCCACTAAGATTGCCAGTCTTTGAGCAGAAAATCATTTAAATCTTTTTTTGAGTTGGCCAATTGGGAATGGAGTAATGATGTTAACGTCTGAGTTTGCTGTTTCCTTGGCTGGGTCAGAATTGTAAGTAAACTACTATGTTAGGATTGACATTACATGTCGAAACTAAGAACTCGATGGGGTTGCTCCCAATCTCCACACCATGTCTCCAAAAGTATATAGCACGTAGGGGTAAAAACTGTTACTACAACACCAGAACTCACTTTTCTGCTAACTGCGGCTCTTATAAAAATTTTAGTGAGTGCTGATGATCTACATTTCTATAATTTTTATCGTTAATTTCAACATAATTAACTACAATGTCCTTTATTTATTTAAATATTCAAGAACTGAGCTGCAATTGAAATTTTATTCAATTTTTACTTGTTTTTACGAGGAAGAAATGCTTCTTTACCACTTGAGAACTGAGAAATGCAAAAGTGTTTATGCATTTCTAAGCCAGTGTAAACTTCTGCTATTGATCTATATTGCTAACTGGAATCCTATCTCAGGAGTCTAGTTAAACCATTTGAGCCAACATCCAATTAATCGGCATGTACGGGGGTCTCAAGGGAGGAATATAGGAAGGGCCCAGCGTGCGTGCCTGCCTGTTCGAATAGTTTAATAACCTCAGCTGTCAGGAGAAAAAGAACTCTGCATTTAGCCTCGAATCCCAATTATTTTTTTCATTAATACGCTTTTATTAGTTTCACATGTGGGTTCGTTTGTTTGTACGTATGTCTATAACTCTGGATGAAAGATAAAATTCACGTTTTTCACAAATATAAAAGTAATATATTTAATACTATTACTAATACTAAAGGCTAAACTATATTACATGTTGATGTATTACAAGTGTTTCAGTTGTCTGTATGTAACTCTGAATAAAAGATAAAATTCACGTTCTTTGCAAATACAAAAGTAATATATTTAATACTATTATCAATACTAAAGGCTAAACTATATTGCATGTTGATGCATTATAAGTGCATGTAAACTTAGTGGATATTCAATAAGTTTGAAAATCTCCTTTTTAGTTTGATTAACTCTAAAAGCGTAGTTTTTTAGTTTTTTAAACTATATTTAGGATTGTTCTCGCTTCAATTTGAGTACTAAGATCCTCCTGCTGTGCATTAAACAGTGTCTGCAAATATTACGTGGATAAAACAAAGACTTAGTTTTAGATTCTATGCTTAACCCGAGAGAGATCTCTCGGGGCACAGTTGCCCCATTCTTATTTAAACACCTGTGTCAGGGTCACCTATTTATCTGTAATCAATCACCCTTTCAGTATCCTCCTATCTGGCATTTTCTTAAAGAATTAATGCACTTACTATTTTTCAACCTCTTCAGTCCTAAGGTACACATATGTGCACTGCAAAAAATGAACAGTATAATACTGGCAGCAGAGGTTCCAGTTTAAAACTGAAAAATGCACTGTAATAAACGTAAAATATCAATTTTTACAGTTTATTACTATAAAATTAGTTGTATTATGATTTCTAAAGAATACATAACCATAAAATTATTTTAAAAAAGGTGAAGCCTGTGCTTTGTGCTTCAGAAAAAAATATTTTTGAAATTTTTAAACCACACCCATTTATTCCATTTTTTAAAATGCAGATATGCACCGTTTATGAGTCGCAAAACAGCTGTTATGTGTCGTTTTCATAGAAAATTTGCAGTTTGATTAACTTTTTCGATTTGTAAAATATTCATTGAAAAACGCAGGATTTACACTAAATATGTGATTTATTTCGCATTTTTAAGTATTACCCTAAAAAGTTCAATTATTGTTTTTAGTCTAAGAAGTATTACAGAATGTTTTTTTTTTTTTGTAAATTACACAGAAAATCTTAAATTTTTTATGCTTGAATAACATTGCCCTACTGGGGTTAAACTTGTAAAAATAAAAGTATCGTTTCGATTATACGTTGTTTTTTCCATCAGTTGAACGACGAATTAACGATGTTTCACTGTATTAAATTTCTAACTTTTTAGTTACAATGATTTTTGAAAAATGCTGCAGAATAAGCTTATTCTAATTCTTAAATTTTAAATATTATTTTTAGGAAAGAAAAAACAAACAAACAAAAAGGTCCCAAATTTGTTTAAAGGGATTTATTTCGTCCGCATGTATCAGTTTTTCAATAATTACTCTCGGCATTGCCAAGTCTTTTTAAACGAGAATAGTTGTGAAAGTTTGAATTTTCATTCCATTAGTTTAATTACACTGACAAAAAATGTTGTTTTTTTAACTGAAAAAAATGGGGAAATTATGTTTACAGTAATTAAAAAGAAAAAGCGAAAAACAATCTAGCAAAAAATATTACTGCACTTGAGGAAATGCACTTTTGTTTTTTGAATCAACTAATTACTCTTGATCTTCATTTTATAATTTTTAAAAAATCTGTTTATACCTTACGTTTTCAGTAATCCAGGGAAAAAAAAATGCCAGAGGAGAGTGATTTAACATTTTTAAAAATGGAAGGAATCTGAAGTGTAAATAAAAAGAATAAGATATGAGGAAAAATTAAAGAAAAAACTATACTTAAGCTCATACCTTCATTATTAAAATTGCTTATTTTCAGATTCTTTTCTAAAAGATGAAAATACAACCTTTAACGAGACTGACATTTCAGGAAAAATCTCTCATAAAAGGTTTCATAAAAGAAAGGGCTGAAAATTTTAAGAAGCAGTGGATAATTATCCAAACTTTTGAGATACAAAAGAAAGTGCATAATGTCAATTTACGCTTGCATGAATTTTAGCAAAAAAAAGTGAATCCTGCTATTAGTTTTGTGCTTTTAATAAACACTTATTTTTCATTTTAACAAGCATTCTGCTAACTAGTACAGTAACAAGAAAAAGATAAAGGTTAGTGAAAATGATCCTTTTGGTATGTTTTATTTGAAGTTTTAAACTCTGTTTTCAAAAAGTTGCTTTCATTATTTGAAGTATTAAGCCTGTGGTTGGTTATAAAACCTCATCAGTCAAGAAAATGGTAAGGCTTTAGTAAAAAGTATCTTCTGTCTTTAAGATGAAAAATAGAAAATATTCAGAATTGTTTAAAATTATTTTAGTTTCATAAAAATATCATTGGCCTTAATTGAAGAGTTAAGATTCTGTTTCAATGAAGAACATTTGTATTTACTGCATCCCTTTAATTAGACATTCAAATATTAAGGCGCTGTAGTTTAATATCATTTCAGATAATGTTTAATGTAAAAGAAAAAAAACTAGATTTAAAAACTTATTTCAGAAAAGATGTTACTTTTAGTTCTACATTTATTTTTTCTTTTCTTAAATTCATACATCTGACGTCTCTATTCTTTTTATACACAGCAAATGGTGTGTGATACATTTAAATACATCCTAAGTGTTGATGTGTAAGACTTCTGGATTAACATATACGATGTATTCATTTGGTAGTTTCACGAGACATACAGACAAAATATTAATGAACAAGGAGTTTATTCTGTCCACCCCATAACATTTTTTGATTCAAAATAATAATAGATAAAATTGTGAAGGTTTCCAGCTTTGTCTTGTATATGAAATCGGTTTCTGCCAATAAAATGGTTGAAATCTTTGCGAATGCTTTAAATTGGTTCAACCAGACTGATTTCAGATAAACGTCCACTGCGTTTTAAACTCAAAACTGAATATATTCTTCCTTTCTACCAGAAAAAAATGTCATACTCAGAAAAAAAAAAAAATAGCAGAAGATGATGAAAAAAGACATTCGGTTAGAAGATTTTAGGTATAGATTGTTCAATAGGTACATTTAGAATGTATTTTTTAAGAATTGATTCTATGGAAAATAGTACAGTCATTTGGTCGAAAAAAAGGGGGTTACCTGGAAAGTTTTCCGGGAGTTTTGAAAATTGGTAGTATTATAGATTTTGATATGCTCGTTTCGAATTTCCACTTTGCCACCTCGTATCTTTGCCGCTAGCGCCGCCATATTGAAAAAATGGCGTCTTAAAGAGGTATTTCGAATATATCTCTTCTTTGACTTATTGTACGATAAAAACATTAATGTACAAAATAAACTAGAGAAAATTTCCTACAGTTTATGTCATTACAACTTTCTCGTAAAATCAATACGTTTCAAAGTACGAGCGTCGCAAAGTTATTATTATCACGCGTTATCACACAATAACTCGATTTAGTGCAGTAGAAATAAACTGAAAAGCACCTTGGAGTCGAACAAATTGCAACAGAAACAATTCCTGTTGGAAATGGTAGGAAATAGGCTCCTAATGAACAAACTAAAAGTATACATCCGTACTAGGGGGACAAATATGTGTTTTGGCCGCCATCTTAAAAAATCATGAAAAAATTTCAAAAATTCAAAAAAAAAAAAAAAAAAAATATGTGCGGTATCAAATTAAAGGAAGTTTTTAGCTGAAAAGGAATAAAACATGGGATATTTGAAGTGAAGTGATGATACTAAAAGTATGCACCCGTACTGTGGTGCAAAATGCGTTTTTTTTCGGCCGCCATCTTGAAAAATCCGAAAAAAATCAAAAATTAAAAAATAATAATAATGTGTGGTACCAAATTAAAGGAAATTTCATGCTAAAAAGGAATATAATATCTGACATATAGATGGTGAATATACTAAAAATATACACCCGTACTGTCGTGCAAAATAAGTTTTTTTTTTTGGTCGCCCTCTTGGAAAAGCGTAGATTTTTTTAAAAATAAAACATATCATATGCAGTATCAAATAAAAGGAAATTTCTCATTAGAAAATTATATTCATGGGAGTGTTCGGGCTGCTACCCTGTAGGGCCCCCCAATGAGAACGACGCCTGCGGTGAATAGCCTCAGAATCCATCGGATACTAAAGGAGTGAGGATGCTCTCCTCCACTGTGCTCTGCACTACTTTGTAACGGCCCCTCGGCCCCTGTTCTCACCTTAGAGAAATGCCCTTAGCATAAATAAAGTTTATTGTTGTATCTTCAAAAGTTTACAGTCCACTCTCATTTGAGTCTTGAGCTCTGACAGGGAGTTTTCAAGAAAAGCTATAGGTGAAAAATGGTAAAGCAATTAAGCGTGCAACTTGGATTTTGAGCCATTCTAGTTGCAGTGAAATGTTCACTACACTTCCTGACCAGTGCTTCATGCATTGGTAGTGAACAGCATACCGATGTGACAGATGTAAGGATGACAAGAGATCTAAAAGACACAAAAAAAAGTAATGCGGTTCTTCGTAGACCACAATCTATTTGCTGTGCTTTCATTTCGTTGATGGTACATTTTAAACAGTATAACGAATAGCAAAAGCAAAGTTACTGCAGAAAATGCAGATGTCTTTGGAAGAAACATCCAAGATAAATTCCCCAGCAAGTGTTTTAAAGAACAAACGTTACTGAAATTAAACCAAGCAGTAATAATGAAAGTACTGACAAAAGGAATTATTATTGCTGGTGAGACTCCACTACGTAGATCCACGTCTCTTAACACAAAAGATGCTTGCCTGTAATTCTTTAGACAATAGCGCTCAAGAAGCAAGTGCATTTTTCAGTTACGAATTATCTGTTCCACCAACTGCCCTATTTGACCGTAGTACTCAGAAAATGAGAAAAACAGATAAATCTTTAGTGGTAAAGTCATTAGATGCCTTGAATGTCAATACGATACATTTGTATCAATTTCCTACGTTTTTGATGGAGGTGCATTAGTTCACCTATTACCATGGTCTGTTTCTGCAACATTTAAAGATGGTAGAAGTCAACACGAAGCATATGTTAATAAAATATATGGAAACTGTATGGATAAACTGTTAAAAAAACCGCACAAACTGCAGTTTAAAAAACCGCACAAACACCTGACACATTTTGGATTTGGATGATGATGCTATTTCATTTTAATGGATATAAATATTTTATTTTATGAAAACTTCTTTAATTACATGATTTTTTCAAATTATAGATTTTTTTAATCATTTAATTTAACTTTATTAGGAAATGTATTTATTTAACTTCAATAAAGATGGACTTGGAGGCAAATTTATTCACGGTTTTTAAGCCTCTTAATAAGTGATGTTTTTGACACAACAAAAGAATTCAGTGTTTTGAGCCCCATTTCGTTATTTTTTTTTAATCAGTCTAAACCAAAATCACTTCTTTTTTTTCAGTACGAAATTATTTTTCATGCTGTACCAACCACATATGATATGTTTTTAAATCAAATCCACTCTTTTCCAAGATGGCGACTAAAAAAGGATATCTCACTAGAGTACGGGTGTATACTCTTATACTGCTCACTTCACTTGAAATATCAGATGTTATATTCCTTTTTAGCATGAAATTTCCTTTCATTTGATGTCACACATTAGTTATTTTTTTTTTTTAATTTTTGATTTTTCTTTCTGATTTTTCAAGATGACCGCCGAAAAAACCACATTTTGCACTACAGTACGGGTACATATTTTTAGTATCTTTACTTCACTTCGAATATCCCATGTTTTATCCCTTTTCAGCTTAAAATTTCCTTTCATTTGATACCGCACAGTTTTTTTTTTAATTTTTGAAATTTTTTCATGATTTTTCAAGATGGCGGCGAAAACACATATTTGTCCCACTAGTACGGATGTACACTTTTAGTATATTCATTAGGAGCCTATTTTCTACCATTTCCAACAGGAATTGTTTCTGTTGCAATTTGTTCGACTCCAATGTGCTTTTCAGTTTGTTTCTACTGCACTAAATCGAGTTATTCTGCGATAACGCGTGATAATAATAACTTTGCGACGCTCGTGCGTCGAAACGTATTGATTTTACGAGAAAGTTGTAATGACATAAATTGTAGGAAATATTCTCTAGTTTATTTTGTACATTAAAGTTTTTATCTTACAATAGGTCAAAAAAGAGATATATTCAAAATACCTCTTTTAGACGCCATTTTTCCAATATGGCGGCGTGAGCAGCAAAGATACGAGGTGGCAAAGTGGAAATTCGAAACGAGCACATCAAAATCTATAAAACTACCAATTTTCAAAACTCCCGGAAAACTTTCCAGGTAAAACTACCAAATGACTGGACTAAAACATATGAATCAAAAATAGTTGAAAATTGTGTATCACTATTAAAAAGTTTAGCCCAATTCAATGAAATTCTTCTAATTTATGTAATAGTTCATGTCACCTAAAAAATGGTTCACTTTTGAAACATTTCGACTGATAAAACTAGAATAAAATTGCAAAACAAAAAATGCAATATTTTCTCCATTGCGATGTACTTTCGAGTTAAATATTCATAAAAGTAAAAAAAAAAAGAGTTATATAGCAAACATTGATTTTGTCAGTTAGCATGTATTATTTATGGTTCGTTTTCCGTTACATCATTAAATAGATGAGTGCAAATTTCAAAGTATTTAAATCTTATTTTACGATTTAAGTATACGCTACAAACAGAATTTATAAATACATATTATGAAGAACTCGTTACAAAATCAGTATCAAAAACGTTTCGCAAAGGATTCCATTAATGTTTAATGTTTCAATATGAATCCTTCGCGCAATACGAAAATAACAAGAATATATTTCAAATTTTCAATTCATTAATCTTATATATTTGATCCATGTGTAGAAAAAGATTATAGAGAAGAAAAATAATTCGTAGAAGGACTAAGTAACTAAAATATTTGTCTTCAGGAAATCTCATCATTATACATTCATGCATGAAAAAAAGTCATTCAAAAAGAAAAGAGCAAATTCTAGCAAGACGGCAAAATTTTAATGCAATTAATGCAAACGCTGCCTGCAGGAGAGTTTTTAGAAATTCCTTCATCACATAATTCTCTTTTCAACGCCAAACAGTTCTCAGTGAATTTATAGATTCATTGAATTTCTTATTTCCCAACCGATGGAGCGTAAAACCTTGAATTCTTCCCATTTCATTTTTTTTTCGAAAAATAGAACTTGTCTCTTTGAAATAAAATGCAAATGGCAGTAGTTCATGTTCGAAGAAGTTGCTGAGTCACTACTGGTACGTATGTGGAAATGAGAAATTCAAGTTTAATGGTGTAGTGTAGGAAGAAGAAAGGCACGAATTTCTTTTTGTTTGCTAGAGCTTTGGAGAGAGAAAAATATTTAAAATAAGAGAGAGAGAGTGAGATAAAGGTGCATACATTTCTGATAATTCACACAACCTTTTGCTGTTTTTATATTGCCAAACTTATTTCAATCTTAGCTATATTTTTCAAAATTTCACTACTAGGTCATTGCAATATTTCTTATTAATTACCATATAGTATTTGTGCATGCGCTAATTTAGAAAAAAAACCCATCATATTATATTTGCAAAACACTATGATGACAGAGCAAAAAATAAATAGGAAATGCGTTTAAATAGTTTCATTTAGAAGTATTTAAAATCTTAGAATTCAAGATTTACGACCATTAACATTTTATAATAATTTTGATAATATAAAACTCGAAGATATTATTCGGTTTGATGCTCTGCAGTAGGAAATGTAACATCGTTTGAACTCAAAAATTTAAATACATTTCTTACCGTACGTTTCGTTCAAGATATGCAAGAAAATTGACACATCAATGAAGTGTACTCGGAAGTAAAGCAAGTTTGGAAAAGCAATTAACCAATACATGATCCAATGTTTGAACGAAACTTTTTGAGGTTGCCAGAGATCTTTTCCTTGGCATGATAAATTATAAGCAAACAAATGTTTGAAGAGAAGTTATAGAATTTTAGCTTGTTCGAGATGAAAATAAACTTTTTAGCCTTCTGAAAGTAAGAAAAAATTAGTGGAACAATATTTACAATCAAGAAAAACAACTAAATTTAAGTCGGTTACTTCACTGGAGAAGGAACTTGTTCTAACAAAACTTAATGCGACAGTTCTAACAGCAATTTGCATTTGTTCTACTGGGAAAATGGAAACATAAAGAAAAATTTTTCAAATACAGTGCAGCACCGCTTATACGTTTTTCTTTCAAACAGCCCATTCAAAAACGTATAAACGGTGCTTCAGTATGTTAAGTCGTAAGCACTCACTATCACTCAACTTTTAAAGACTTTTAGAAGCATCAACCAGAATGAAATTGGATAAAGTATCTCTTATGTTTAAGGAATGCTATGTTAAATTTATCTCGTGGGGAAGGCTACCTCTAAGGGGAAGGCTACCCCTAACCACACCATAAACTCTGCCAAGTTAGTTTTGCTCCACCTGTAAGTTGAAATGACTTATTTATATTGATGGCTTAAACTATTTACAGATGAAATAAGCCTATGAAAACAGAAACTTAGGCCTTAAAACTACATACCAAGAGCAACAGGTCGAAACTATCGGCAAATGAAGCAGATTTAGCTAAGCTGCTGAAAAACAAAGCATGTTATAAGTTGAATTGCATTTCCTGTTACTCGACGTGATCTCGATACAGGAATGGAAAACGAATGATATTGAAACCAAATGCAAATTAATGCTGGAAATACTTCAAAAAAATTATTTAGCTCCAATTCGTACCAATTTATATATCTTTTTGCTTACTATATAGAGGGCCCAATGTAGTTTTCTGATGTCATATTATACAAAATTTTTCTGATGCAAGGATGTCACATTTTCTCCCGGACTTTAGAATGTGATTTTGGTACTTTTTACTTTTAATATGTAATATCCGAACAAATTTCAGTAGTTTAAAGCTTTGAAAACTTGAAATATTTAGAAATTTGACATTTTCATTTATTATTTGAAAATTAAATAAATCATAAACGTCCTCCAGCTAGGTAACAACGTTGCTTTTTTGTTTCAGTACGAATTAAGGTAAGTGGGGCAAGAAAAAATACATTTGTTCCTTTTCTTAAAATATTAACATTGAAAAAAAAGGAAAAGGACAGAAAAAGAAAAAAAAAAACAATTTGTCAATGAAACAGTTTATCAGGAATTTAATCGGAAAGAATTTTTCAAAAGACTAACAAATGAAATATTTTTGTCTGGGAGATTTTTTTCTATACAAACAGAATAAAATTGAAGCGACAAATACATTGTAACGTATTTCTTGAGAAAAAAATCTAAAGATGTTCTTTGATTTCTGAGAATTTGCTCTTACAGATAAAAAGATTGCAAAGAATGCTCTTAACATAAGAATTTGATTTCTAATTATTTTCTTTTTCTACTCACTTCATCTACATTTGTTAAATATTTAACTTAGAGTTCTTAACAACAGAGCAAACAGCGTTGTAGCAAAAAGTGTAAGATCCAGTTCAGTTCCTTTTTTAATAACAGTAAAGAAAAATGCTGTTTAATTTTTACTCTTATCGAAAGAAGTACAAATTAAATATTTTATGAAATATGCATTTCTGTCTAAAATTAAGAAATAAGAGCTTATGGTTATTGTCAATTTTCCAATTTGTTTGCTGTTCGAAATCCCAAAGCAAAAAGGAACGGGGTTATAATTTTGACATGTCTGTTTATTGTATTCTTATTCCGACTAAAACTTCCTCTAAATTGAGTATTCATAAAAAAAAAATTGCATTTAAGAAGTTTTTTTTCTTACTCTCGTTCTTGAGTGCAGTCTTACTTATGATTTGGAATTCGGTCTAGTAAGTTCCTTTCAACTCGTATATAAGTGGATATACATGACGCACATTTGTAGCATTCATCCTTAACGCTTGTATTGCGTCTAAAACCTTTTCTAAAGAAAATGCAAGGAAATGCACGTACTATCTAAAAGAAAAAAAATCGCCGGAGGAATAACAAAAAATAAAACATTTCATAATGCTATTTTCATATCATTTTTTTTTTTTTGTTTTTAATATAAAACTGACTCCAATTTATTTCTTTCAAAAGTTAAAGGTCTACCACTACATATTTAAATGTGAAATGAAATCTTCAGATGGCAATGTAAAGTTAAGGTTTGAAACATGAAAAATATCACGTACACGAAGAAGACTAAAGTTTTCAGTTCACGCTCTTTAAATAATCTTACATATATGCATATATTTTTTTGAAAAACATTTTTGATGAATTCTGTGATCTATTCCATAGAAAATGATTTTGAAGAATTATCAACTCTGATTATGTGGTGAAACAATCAACCTAAAAGCTCCTTATTTCATTGAAAAGTTTAAATTTGTGCTTAATTGGAAGATGGATTTACAATTTTATTAACCATGCCGTTTTAAACATGTATTTCCAAACAAGATTTTATTTCTGTCAAAATATGTGGTTTTACGATGTTTATTTTCAAATTCATGCAACTTAGTTTATTTATTACAGATGATACCAAAGGACTTATTAGTTCGAGGAAATTCATTTAGTACAATGTAGCTAAATAGGTTGAAAGCGTTACATTTTCGCTAATCTTTAACAATATCATATAGTTTTGCTCAAATTTTAGTAGGGTCAGGTGGGGGAAAATGGGTCACGGGGTAAAATGGGTCAGGCTGTTTAGAAAATTCATTAAAAATTGTGCAAACAATATCTTCTTTTTGCGTTGCCATTTTTATGTATTATTGACATCAGGCAGCATTTTATATGCAAAATAAGGTGTAACTTCCACTTTAAAGTTACAGATACTAGCGATTAAGTGTTTTTATCAAAAGACGCTTGACTGTGATCATCATAAAAACTTTTGATTTAAAGAAAATCAAATAGAAATACACATTAAGTGTTTAACTTACTGCATAACGCACATTTTCAGGAATAACTTCATAAAATGTTGAAGAAAAAACAACAAAAATGAATTTCTCAGGGTATTAAAACATGCGTGGGGTAGAATGGGTCATTTTTCGCATTCGATTAGGCTTAGCATATACTAAAGAGCAAATTATAATTTTTGCATACTAACTTATGTTTTGTTGTTAGTATGTAGGGGAGAGTGGTAATGAATGGGCCATGGTGATGAATGGGCCACTAACAAAATATGAAAAAGTATTTGCATGAATTTTGTTTTGATGCCATCAATAGATGTAACTATTTGTTCTACTAAACTCATCCAATTTTCATTCGTTTGTGCTGAGCCATTTTTGAACTAGAGTGGCATGGTCAAGAATCTGACTGAAAAGTAAGTTTTTCCCTTTTTAGTAAAACATTTCCTAGCTAAAATGTACCAAGTATTTCACTGCATACATATGTATAAGTTAGTCTTTCCATATCTATAAACTAATTTTAAGATGTATTTTGATGCTATTTAAATTCAATGTACTCAAAAAACCTAAATGTATTCCAAAAGTATAGGTGGGGCTGAATGGGCCACTATGTCATGGTAATGAATGGGCCACCTAAATATTGTTTTCCTTCCTTTTCTTTGGATTTTCGCATTAATATGAAACACAACTGACTGTCATAGATAAAGATTACTGTCGTCAAAATAGGTTTGTAGTAACTTCTAAATATAATTTGCAGATCTATATTATATTCCTATAGTACAATAGACCTCTGGTCGCAGTGCGTGGCTTGAAAAAACCCCCCTCTCTTCTTCATATTATATTCCTCACAGTACAGTTTCATTTTCTTTCTTGGTAACTTAACTTAGATATTTCTTATTCCTGATGTCTAGTAAATTTTTTAAAAAAAATTGAATTTTGACAAGTTTGAAAATGAAGATGAAGTTTTTGAAAGTGATTTTTAATATTATTTTTGAAATATATAAATTTTGTTCAATCATAGTGTGTATTATCTGTTATTTTTTTATTTATATATATTTGATGTTGTTTATTTCTTACAATCTCATTATTTAGTCATTTTTCTGCTACAATTGGCATGAATCAGTTTTATTTTAATTGCATCAGTTTTGATGTTTATATAATTTTAAATCAGTATGATTTTGTATCATCATGTCAAGTGCCACATTTATTTTGTCATATTCAGCAAATAAAAGATTAAATCCTCATGTTTTCATTGAATTAATTTAGTGGCCCATTCATTACCTTCGATGGCCCATTCAACCCCATAGGTGGGGTTGAATGGGCCAAATTTCAAAATTTTTATTTTCTATTATAATTCATTATAGACAGGTGCTAATCCAACTTTTATGACTTTTTTAGAGAGCCAGATAAGTAAAGTAACTAAAACACCAATTTAGAGTTAAAACAAAGTGTTAGCAAAAATTACAAAAATTCAAAACCAAAAAGTGGCCCCCATTCATTACCACTCTCCCCTATGTACAAATTTAACAAGTAATATATTGCTTTGTTATTCTTTTGATATACAAATATATAAACTTATAGTTCAAAATAATTAAATTAAATCAAAAAGCCAAAATTAAAAGCACAGCTTTTGTTCGATGAACTTTCTTCAGGAAATGTTGTTAGGAAGTTAAGCAAAAATGGCTCATTTTCGCCATAGAAAGAAGCCTGGGAAACCAAAACATAGAAAAACATTCTACCAAGCTCAATTAAAATAATGCACTTGAAGGAGCGGTACAAACATCTAAGATCTCAACAGTAAGTGAGGCTGTTTCTACGATATTGGAACAAGGCGAGTCAAGCATGCGTTTTATTTTTATCCATATTTGAATTTCTATTATAAGCACTCTTTCCTAAACCAATATATAAAAGTAAAGAAAAAATTTAAAAGATACCAGAAGAGAAAACTACACACATGCAGAAAGAGAATTGTGAAATTTCAAAAACTCGACAATATTGAAAAGATTGCATACTGAAATAGTCTAAAGAGATAAAAAAAATATTAATTAAATTGACACACAAACACAAAACTAAATAAATAATAAATAAAACTTTCTTTAAAAGTAATTTACAACTGAATCAAAGAGCATTGATAGCAACTTTTAAAAATTGCAAAATAGAAACAAGTTAAGTTTTTGGGGAAAATGTCAAAAAAGTATATTCTGATTCCATCATTCTTCATCACAATGTAGAATAACGTGCAATGAAATTTAAAAATACAGTAAAAGATTTTTGTTTCCGGAGAGAGATGATGTTAGGAATTATGGTACATTGTAAACAGTGACATTCCTGGCAATGAAATAAATCAAGAGGACAATACTATTTTTTAGAATTGTTTATCTGCTAATTGTTTTATCATCTATGAACAAAAGTACAAAATTACTATTCAATAAATCGTGAAATTAAATCCTTTAAAGCATGACTCATTTTACCCCACTAGTGACCCATTTTACCCCACGCTATGGGGTAAAATGAGTCATTGACAACACATTTTCTAACTTATTTATCGGTATCAATACTTCGTTTTTCACATGATATTTCACTTTAAATGTCATAAGGAAGAGTCATTTGCATATCCTGAGCAGCTTATTCACTGTTTGAATTAAAATATTTTTTGCTGTCAAAGCCTGATTGAAAAAGTGTTCTTCTTTGACCCATTTTACCCCACCTGAAGCTAGTTAATTTTCAAAGAATGTAATTTTCAAATGGCAATAGTAAAATGTTACTTTACACATATTAGAAAAACACCTATAGGTCCATTTGGTTGTAAATAGCGAAAATGGTATTTTACTCTTTTCCCCAAAAATATTTTATTTTGTTAGGATCATAAGAATCAGTCGAAGAATATTGACGGTTAATATAATGCTCCCTTTCCCTCCAAATACATATGATGGCTATAAACTGTCAAAAACTGAAGAAAACCGGAAGGAGCCATTTCCAAAAATGTGGGACGTGATGGGGAAAATGGTGGTCTCATACTTGGATTCATGGGGTCATTTTAAATAAGAATCAGTAAGAATGATGTCAGCAGCATTTTGAAGGTTTTTTTTGGCCTAATAGTGTAATTAAAGAAAGTTAAAAGATTTAAATAAAAACAACAAGCAACTTTCTGAGAGTCTAATCATGGGAAAGCTTACGTTATGGAATTGAAGAGCTTGGTAAATGAAGGGAATATGTGACAAAACAGAAAATGCGAGTAATTAAAGTTCAAAGTTTTAATGTTACAGTTGTTGCACCTTTTTGTTTTCTGGTTTTGTCGTTAGTGTGCGCATGAAATTGGTCTATTGACATCTGCTTTTTGACATACCAAGTTTTATTTGCTTACCTCTATCCATTGCTTACCATTGTACAGAATGTTTACTTTTTCAAATGTAACATAGCAACTTCATCCTCCAAACCCTTGTGTTATGACCTGCAATTCTCGATGTGGGAAGCTTCTTACTGGTGTTACAGAGGCGCAAATTCAAAGGCCCTACTCAGTTTAGGCTTACTTCCCTTATATTCTAAATCTAAAATAACTAAATAAATTTCTCATTATACAACTCGAATAATAAAATGTCAGGGAAGAAAGAAGGAATGCCAGGGGAGATGAATACCAGGGAAGTGCGGTCGGCCCTCCCTTTCTTGTGGGACTTCCTCAGTAATTTTTCAATATTGAAGTTATAAAAATACAATTTTATACGTGTTTTAATGAAGTTGCATCCATTCCCGAAGTTGGGGGAAGACATTTCTGAGTTCTCTCCCAGAAATATTTCAGAACTGAAGTCTGAATCATTTATGATAGATATTTGTAAACCAGTATGCATAGTAAAACGTAAATAAAAAATGAATCGTCCCTCCTTTGAAAATGTCTGGATCCGTTAGAGGTCGACAGTAACTTACAGCAATTTTACACTGCAAAAAACGAACTGTTGTTTTTACAGAATAGCACTGGCAGCATAGGTTCCAGTTTAAAACTGTAAAATGCACAGTAATAAACTGTAAATTAGCAGTTTTACAGTTTATTACTGCAAAAGTAGTAATTTTACTGATTAGTACTGTGAACTTAGCAATTTAACAGTTTATTACTTCAAAAATTAGCAATTTTTACAGTTTATTACAATAAAATTAGCTGTATCATACTGTAAAAACAACATTCAATTTTTACAGTGTAAGAGCCCACATTTTGCTGTTCGGTAGTGTAAAGCTATTCTCAATATCAATAAAATAAGCTTCTTACTGCCTTCTAAATCCTTAGATTTCCCCCTGCAGAGTACTGGTTTGGATTGTTATCATTAAAGAGTTTATTAAGTTGCTATAGTAGAGCCTTCCTGGAAATTCTACAAGAAACTAGACAGAAACAAAACAAGTTATTACTGAGAACTAAAGAAAAATAAGATTTCTCAGCATAATTAAAATTTTCTTCAGTCGAACAATGTTTCGAAAGGACGTGAAAAATGTCTGCCCAAAATATAAAGACAACAAAGAGATCTTAAGATTACAAGATTGCAAAAGCGAATTCCATGAAATCATTTATTTTCATTTAATTTTCTGAGTTAACGAAATCCTTTTTTTCGTCCTTTAGTTTTCAGCATTATTTCTAAATTGCAAAACAAGATTCACAATTTATCTTTAGAAATATTATCTGAACATGATAAAGAAACAAGCGTAGTTTATCTGTATATGTTTCTCTTTCTCGTAAGTTAAAATAATGAATTTAGCTTAATAAAATTAATTATATTTTTAAAGTTAAATCATGAAATCGGAAAGTTTTGTTCCATTATTGAAATCTAAAAAGATTTAGAAAAAAATATGCATAATTAGTGGACAATCTTATTAAGGTTGATAGTATTATTCATTTGGTATAATGGAATGTGACTACAAAAAATTGTTTGAAATTTTGAAAAACATCAATAATATCGTTGCATTATTGCGTATTGTTGTTATATATTTTAACAACAAATATTGGGGAAATATATATGGGAAATATTTTATTTTCTCTACAGTTCTAGAATTTTCTATTACTTTTCATGTACTGATGTACTTTTTTCCCCCTTTTTTAACATTTCTTATAAAAGGGACCCAAAATTTTAGTAACTAAAAATAAGGAGTCACATAGAAAACAGTCATTGCAAAATTCTCGTGAATGAAAAAACTAAAAGAAATATTTCGATAGAAAGGTCCAATTGTTGTTCCATTATAAATTTTGGGAATGTTAGTTACACATTTTAAAGCATAAACCATTACTATAATAATAATAATAATAATAATAATAATAATAATAATAAACTCATGTTTGTGAAAATTGCAACACTACGAAGGACTTGCGCGAACGGGCTGAAATTCTCAGCAAATGCAAAGTAAGGTATGATATGCAAATGATTAGAACTTTAGACGTGTAGCGCATGCGTACGCTGAGCAGAGCCCCCGGAACGCCGGATTTATCCGAATAAATAGACGGTTGCAGCAAGGCGTGTATGGTTTAGGTGGTTATGTGCTTGTGATAAACGTTAGCGGAGACGTTACTAATGTCTCTTCGACGAAAAAGAGCGAGGTTTCAACAACTTACGGAGTTTGAACGGGGGAGGATCATCGGCCTTCGTGAAGATTGATTGTCTTATCGTGAAGTAACCACTCGTGTTCAGCGTAACAGCAACAGCTACAGGTGTTTCAATATGTGCTTCATCAATTCGTAGACGTCTGCTGCAGCTTGGACTGCGCGCAAGGATTCCTTTATACAGGATCCCGCTCACACAAAAATATCGCCGCCTGCGGCTACAATGGGCCAATCAGCATAAGGACTGGTGTGCTGATTGGTAGTATGTTGTGTTTTCTGACGAATCCCGCTTTAATTTGTGGCACCACGATGGCCGCATTCGCGTCCGACGCTATGCCGGTGAACGCTACCTTCCATAGTGCATTATCGCACGTCACAGTGAACGAACACCTGGAGTCATGGTCTGGGGTGCCATATCATATCACGGACGATATCAATTGCTACGAATTGTGGGTAACCTGAACAGCAACCGGTGCATCAGTGAAGTTCTACATCCCCAAGCTGTACTCTTCCTTCAAGGCTTGCTTGGCGCTGTATTTCAGCAGGATAATGCCCGCCCTCATGTCGCTAGGACGGTTCAATTCTTCCTTGCATCACAGCAGGTGCAGCTTCTTCGCCTGGCCAGCGTATTCCCCGGATATGTCGCCGATCGAACATGTCTGGGATTTCGTTGGTCGGCATCTCGTTCGTGATCCGCGTCTTGTTGCTTCCACAGACAAACTTTGGGTACGCATACAAACAGTATGGAATGCTCTTGATCAGGTAGACATAAAAAATTTGTTTGACTCCATGCCATCTCGCGTAACAGCACTTATTGCAGCACGTGGTGGCTACATAAAATACTAATTTCAATGTTTTTTATTGTTTGTTGGCTTTCTAAGTTTAATCATTTTCTTGTACCACTATCACTCAGCTGTGTATTAAATTTCATTCAATTATGACGATTCCTTCATGGTGTTGCAGTTTTCACAAACATGAGTTTAGAAATAAAGATCTCAGAAACATTACTGCTGAAAAATATGGCTCTAAATTACTAAGAGAAATAATTAAAAAAAAAGTTAGTTTTTGAAATATGAACAACTGCACTAATTTTTTTAATTGAATTTGACTAATATTTACCTCATCTAAAGGTTTCGTTTATTGAATCCAAGAAAGCAACTGTTTTCTTCAAATCAAGAGTGTTTTTCAAAAGAACATTTGCCTTTAGATTTTAAAAACTTGGTTTAAAAATCATTCATCTCAAATTCATTAAAAAATATTATGTCGACAAGTATAAGGCAAGACTAGAATTAAGAAAATTCAAGTAACTGAGTTCCCCAAGTAGAAAAATTTTAGTTTGTAAAAGAAACGTCATATTAAAAGAGTCAAAAATAAAAATGAGCTAAGTGACGAACCTTTAACGGAAAAGTATATATGCAATATTTTTTACGTAATCGGTATATTTAATAGAGGAATTGAAGAGAAACTGAAAACCATGTTTAATTCAAATTGTTGTTAAATTTTTGACTTACAGCACTATTATTCAGACCCGTCCAAGTATACTTCCTTTTATGACTCAGTAATCATAGCAATAAGCATAAAAAAAAGCAATAAAATTTCTGACGAATAGAGATATCCAGATTATATTCAGAATTATTAATGAGCTATGATGTAAACACAAAAGCATATTCCAAAAATACTTCGCTTAAAGAAAATTGCTTTCTTTTATTAAATCTGCTAATCACTTTTTACATGTTCCTTTCAGTTTCCAGTTTTTAAAATAAAATTTATTCTTTAATATTTTAAAAGCCTGTCAAAAGAAGCGTTAAAATATTTGGAAAACAAAGAGGAAAAAAAAACAAAACAAAAAGAAACGCCTGCGAGGAAGATAATAGCAGGTGAGAGACTCTTAAAGAATAAACGTGTTTTCCACCATTGTCAAGAATTCTTACATTTAAAAGAGGTTTTTGAATGAGATTCTAGACACTAACAAGACTAAGATGCTAAGAAAACGTTTTTTTTCTCATCATTATTTTAGCAAATTCCATGATGATAAAAGTGAAAATAACGCAGTTTTAAATCAAATTCACTAGAAAAAAGTGATGGATAATTTGGTTTACGCTTCTTTGATCGAAAATCAAAAGTAGTTTGACGGGATAAAAATTTTAATTATTGTTTTAGCCTTAAATTTTTGAACCGGTTTATTGTTTTTCACTTTACTTCTATTCTTGTGGCAAAAAACATGAATATGTCTAGACGAAACATCTAAAAGAGAGACGAAATGTCTGCAGCTTTAGATATATATACAAATACATATGTTTTGCCTAGTGAAAACGAATTTGTACGTTAGAAAGCTTTTTAAAAGTTGTGGTTAACATTTGCCTCGAAAAAAAGATAATGCAGTAGAACTCCAATCATTAGTATCTATTAGGACCGGACCCTATTCGGATGGGCAAAAATTCGGATAATTGTATTTTTTCCCCGAGGAAAAAGTCTACTTTAGTTAATTACTCCATACATGATGAAAATAAAAGGAAAAAACTATTTTTAAACACTGCAATACAGCTAATTTTACAGCAATAAACCGCAAAACTGCTAATTTTACAGTAGTAAATTGTAAAATTTCTAGTTTACAGTAATAAACTGTAAAATTGCTAGTTTCAGTTTACTGCAATTTACTGCATTATATTTTTTTCGAGGCAAATGTTAACCACAACTTTTAAGAAGTTTTCTAACGTACAAATTCGTTTTCACTAGGCAAAACATATGTATTTGTATATATATCTAAAGTGCATTTTACACTTTTAAACTGGAACTTCTGTTGCCAGTATTACATTGATGTTTTCACAGTAATGAACTGTAAAATTGCATATTTTACAGCGGAAAACTACTGGTTTACATTTCACACACTCCAGGGTTCCCCGTACCTACCACAACTCGTGGTTTAACCTGGTTACCCTGGTTACCCCTGAAGAGCCCTCTGTTCTTTTTTTGAACCAGACCAAGAGCAAACCCCTTGGCCCAGCACCCCCAGAGGTATTATTTCACTTGGAGGACTTTGTGACCACGACATTTTTAACGTCCCCCAGCCACCATTAATCAAGACGGTGGATCTTTGATTGTCTGAGAACTGCTGGTTTACAGTAAGAAACTAAAACTATTAGTTTTACAGTATATTACTGTGTATTTTACAGTTTATTTCTGTGTATTTTGCAGTTTTAAACTGAACCTCTGCTTCCAGTATTACACTGTAGTTTTTACAGATGGTAATAAACTGTAGCATTGTTAATTTCAGTTATAAACTGTAAAATTGGTAGCTTTACAGAAATAAACTGTAAAATAGCTAGTTTTACAGTTTATTACTGCGCTTCTACAGTTTTTAACTGAAAATTCTGCTTTCAGTATTGAACTGTAAAAACAGCAACTTATTTTTTACAGTGAAGGATAGAGTCGTTGATTAATCAAATGAAAAGGCAACACTTTTACTTGTTGTTATTATCTTGTGCTAGCTAGGCTGTCAATTTGGGGTACACCACCTCTCTTTTTAAACTGTGCCTTTATTTGGTGAGAATTCCGACTTCCCCAGTACACACGTGCCATAGGGTAGGCAATTATTCATAGCATAACAACACACTCACACAAAGAAAAGACAAGGTCAGGAGAGAGAAAGTATATCCACCCTCAAGCCGGGATTCAAACTCGGCACCTCCCTATCCGCTCAGACATCTTTGATCACTAGACAAGGTAGCCTGCATTTTTACTTGTTAAAAGTACTTACAAATGCTACACATGAAAGTCGTTGTTTGCTGAATATCTGGGTAAAAGTGAACTGTTCGCGTTGGCAGGTAAGGCAGACAGATTCTTTATTTCGCGAGTTGCAGTGTGTTTTGGTCTTATTTTTTCTGGAAGTCTGAAAGCTAAGCTAAGCTAAGGGAAACCAGTTCTGACGTTTTCCCCTGTCCAGTCATTTTTAGGGGTGCTCTTTTAAGCGCCGTTAACGCGAACTTTCGGCCGAACCAGTTTTGTCGCCATTTTATCTCGACAGTTCCTAGCTGTGGAGTGGGTCTAGTCTGGCTCTGAGGTACAGATTTGGCAGCAACCTAACCATCAAGGTGGAAAAATATTTCTAAAAAACACGAACTTTTTACCCTGCAATATCGATTGACTGACACAACATGAATGTTTGCATGAAACACGAATACCTACACTTTCATCCCTTGGAGGACATGCTTCCTTACAAGGGCGTATATAAGGAGTGGGTCCGGGGGTCCCGGATCCCTTCCAAACTCAAAGAAAATTCTAACGAAATAATTTTAAAATGTACTTTTGAAATTTCCCGGAGAGCCTTCAAACCCCTTTCTATAACTTAAACCCCTTTCTATAATTTTTTGAGAGAGAGCACTCCACCACTTCGATTTCTTTCAATGAATTATAGCCTAAAATTGCGAATTTAAAACTTCATTCAACGAATTATATCATAAAATTGCGAATTTAAAACTTCAATGTCACAAAACTGTGAGGGCAGCTTCTGAATCCATATTTTTTTCCTAACGTCATTAAAGATAGCCTAACATGGGTTTTTAAGACATCAATTTTAAAACATTTCCAGTTAGAGGGTTCCGAACCACCACCTTTTTCCTAACGAAAGTCTAAAATAAGTTTGGCTATGCTTGGTTACTTTGCCCCCCTCCAAAATTCAACATATATATGCTACTGCCTGATTAAGCTTTTTAGCGGCTTTCCGGATGGAGGACAGGACAGGAGATGATTATCTGGCCACACATCTCTACCGTATCAATGTCCTACCATCACCAGATTTCCAGCTTTGTGGCTACGGTACAGTAAATTCTGAACATCTAAAGATTTGCTCTGCTCTGATCCACACTAGAAATTAAACAAGCAACTTTTTCAGAGAGGCCAATCTTTGCTGGTCAGTGTGTCACCTAATGGTCCAGCAGCCAAACGGTGGAATAAGAAGAGGAAGAAGAAGAAGATGTTTAACTCCAATGGAGTTTGACTTAATTACCTAGGCACGTACCATATGCCTACAGAATTTGTCATATGATTCCAGTATTTTACGATTCATTATTCTTGTTAGCATTATTTTTTAAATGTTAACTTTGACATTTTGTAGCATTTGTAACAATATTCATTTGTTTGAAGCAATGAGCAATATTGATCTGATATTCAGTCCATCTCGCTTTTTAGAATATTGAGTAAAAGAATATTCCGCTTAATATAATACATTTTCAATGTACCAAACTTTTGTAATGTATGATTTTGATCCTGGACAATGGAATATCCCGCTTATTAGAATACTTTTTGTGGAAAAATGTTTATTCATTAAACAGGTTCGACTGTATTTGAAAACATTACATTATATTTATTCTCACTATTCGAAGCGAAATTCTGATAAATTGTATCGATTCTGGGAAAGAAAAAAAAAACCATATAAATTATATCAACTATACTATAAGCAGTGAAAATTGTATAAGATACAGAATAGATGCAAATCAATTTAGCTATGAAAACAACGACGAAATATTATTCATTATATTTAAGAAGAAAGCTCATTCTCTTTTTCTGAATCGACTGCAAATAAAAAGAGAGCTGCATATATATATTTTTGGATTGGTATTTTTCGAACAAAAAATGTATTTCTCCAGAATACATTCTATGAAAAAATAATTTTATATTACTTCCTGCCTGTTATTTTTGAACAAGATTTCTCATCCTATTTCAAATTGATTTCCATGCGCACGTATATTCCTACTGAAAAGAAGCAAGCTAACTGCGCTCAAATAACGAATATTCTTCTAAGGAAAATACTTCTTTTTGCATCGTCTTCATCCGAAACTCCCCCTGTTTGAAGAATAAAATTACTTCTTAGCTGAAGAATAAAATTGTTTCTTTGCTTTGTATTAAGTGTCTGAAAAATTCTATCCCGTGCCGGTTAAAGAAATATATTTTCTTTTCGGAAGTCAAACTGTCCAATTTTCTTGCAAATATTATATTTATTTAATCAGAATTATTTTTAACAATGGAAGTTCAAATTACGTGAATGAAACGCAGTACGTAAGAAAGAAATTTTATTGAATGTGATTGAGGTGTTTTTAAATGAATTTCAAGTTTTTATTGATATTCAATACGTGCAAACTGCTGTTCAAATTTCAAAATTAATGAGATGTTGATAAAAAATTCAGCTTCAATGAAATGGCTTTAATACTAAATGTTGTAGGTATTAAAAATGGTGTCAGTATTCTTTATGGTGTCTAAAGCATAAAACTTGTATTTCTACATTTAGGGTAGGTGAGGGTAAAGAACAACGATTTGCAGTTTCTACAACATCCTGGTCACTAAAGGGTAGATTTTCCCTTTTTTTCAAATTAGAGTAATAGATTGGTTTGTTACCTATAACTCTTCTAAAACTAGATCTATATGATTGATAATTACCGAAAAATCTGTAACATCGCATAAAAAGGAAATTGTTGACTTCACCCCATAAAATGGGGGCGCATCTTTACCCAATTTAAGATCAATATGAATGAAAAGAGTAATTGCTTTGTAAAAACACATGGCAAACCCCTTAGTTTCATTGACTTATTGTGTTATTCACTAGTATTAAAGTTAAATATCTCATAAATTTGAACATGAATTTTTAGAAATTGGTACGAAATAATAATTTTTTCTTCACAAAAAGATCATTTAGTTATGTGGAGAAAATGACAGCCGCATTATGGAAAAGAAGTAATTGATCAAAAATAAGCTATCTCGGTGTCTACCTAATAAATAGTACACTCAGTTCAGACTTAAAAAAAAACCTCTTTATGGAACCGTGCTGTTCATTGACGTTGCCAAACAATAATGTGAATATAAAATATAGACCAGGAAAAAAAATTGGAATTCAATGATTGTTGTTATTCTTATTTGATGCGTATTTTAATGAGTTTATGTTTTTTTAAAAACAAATTGCTGAATGTTTGGTGCCAAATTTATGATTGTCACTTCTCGTGCCTTACGATTTGTTACATTGAACAAAATAGCGGTTTATGTGGGTAAGCTTCGCAGGCCGTAGGTTGGGCACCACTGATCTAAGCAAATGAGCTACAACCAGTCAATTTTTTTTAAAGAGCATTTCTCCTACTTTTTACAAAAAAAAAATCACCAATTAAAAAAAATGATTTTGTGGTTATTTTGAAGTAAAATACATGTTTTTAGACGCTTCTCTTTCTAAAAACATTCTTACTGTTTCATAATGAGTTAAAAAAACTCCTGCTCTAACCTAGAGGCGGATACTTTGAAACATTATGTTAGCCTGCTAAAATGTTTTCTTTTATTTTCTTTTTATCTGCTCGTCTTCTAAAAACCGTTTCTCATTCGAGGTTGGAGCACATATGCTCTAGTAAAACAGTTTTATAACAACGAAGATTAATTCCGTAATTTTCTTCTAGAAAGAGTGTTACAATTTGGTACATAAAATCTTGTAATAATCTCCTTAAGTGCAGCACATAAATAAAAAGTTAACATGAAATAATATTCACGAAACTAGCTGTAAAAGTCTAGAATTGCAAAAATAAACTACTCTCTTTTTTATTCTTAACATTCTTTATGTCTTTAGCTTGAGATAATATTCGTTAAAAGAACATAATTTAAGGGGAATGTTATATTGGGAGTTAATGATCTACAGCTTGTTATCAAGAAATTGAGAACGTAAAATATTAACAGAAAATAAAAGCACTGAAATCAAGGCATATTTCTCTGATTCGAGATGTATATAAATTACTCGTATGTTATTTGTAGAAAATAAGATTGATTACTTTTACTGGAATAAAAGAAGCCCAAACTAACTAATAAAATGCTTCCGTGCCATTTCAAATGATCTAAAACTTATTTAGAATTTCGGTACTTTAAATATGTTAGTTGAAGAATTTTTAATCTTCTTGACGTTATTATTATTTTTTTTTAAATTAATTTCAGCCATGTTTGGTCAAAGTTTCATCGAAACTACTTGTTTGCCGATACGAAGCTTTCTTTTGTTTTTTAAATAAACTTTTAAATAAAGAAAGCCACCGAATAAAACACAAAGGTTTATGCTCCTCAGCGGGAGAAAAGAAAAAAGAGCGGCAATTCTTTTTTAAATATTCTATTTTGTTTGCTCACTTTAACCAACTGTTCTTCAATTTTACGGTTTGATGTACGTGAATGGAAGATTACTCTTTTTTTAAAACGTTTTATAAATTATTATTATTTTAAAATCAGGATTCTTTGTTGCGTGTATTATAAGGATCTCTCCCTTTGTGCTTGAACTACTTCTTTTTGACACATCATTAAAATACTTAGCAGGATATAACGTTTGCCGAATAATATTCTAAATCAAGTTCTCCCGACGTACAGAATGATGAAGATACTCTTTTCAAGTTTGATTGTCTCTTTGCCCGCAGCTAGGTAAGAAATCGAATGATTAAACCAAAAAGTAAGGCAGCAAAAACTACGCATTGCGAAATGAATAATTGCAAAAGTTGTAAAAGAGTTTCTTGGATAGAATATAAATGAATGAGTACATTAAAAAATGAATGTTGTTTTACAGTATAATACAGCTAATTTTATAGTAATAAACTGTAAAAATTACTAATTTCAGGGTAATAAATTGTCAAATTGCTCATTCTACAGTACTAAACTGTAAAATTGCTCATTTTATAGTACTAAACTAAAATTGGTCATTTTACAGTAATAAACTGTAATCTTGGTCATTTTACAGTTTATTACCGTGTGTTTTAGTTTTAAACTGAAACTTTTGCTGCCAGTATTACACTGTTGTTTTTATAGTATAATACAGCTAAATTTTACGGCAATAAACTGTAAAAAATTTTTTACAGTAAGAAACTAGAAAATTACTAGTTTTACAGTTTATTACTGTGCATTTTAAATTGGAACCTCGGCTGCCAGTATTATACTGTAAAAACAACAGTTCATTTTTTGCAGTGTAGAGATATTGGTGAATCATATTTAATAATTTAAGTTTTCTTTTTCTTTATTAAAACTACCTAGGAAGTTTTCAAAACACCTTTTGTTGTACCCTGTGATTTACGACACGAATTCAAAAATTTTGAACGAAATTTTCTTTCGGTATTTCTGTTTCAAAATATTTACTCAACATTAACTCCTCGTCAGATATTATTCAATTATTCAAATCTTTTGATCTAAAGCATAAATTATCTTTTTTGGGGAAAATTTAAAATATTAGTAATAAGATTAAAAATCATTGAGCTAGGAAATGAAGTGTAGATGATGATAAATTATTATTGTTATATGACTAATTATTTGTCATATTGTTATTATGACTAATTTTTAAATATATCGCAAATTTGATGATGTTATTTATCTTTTTACGAACGATTTAACATTATAATTGCTGTAGAATTTCATATTGTTAAAGATATTTTTGATAAAGTGTTTTCTGCCAGACTTTTCACAGCCAGTGATTCAATACTTTCATGAAATAGAAGCCACCTGCAATTGAGAGTAACCAAAAAGACGCAGATAAAACTCTAATTATCAAGAAAACGTTGCAAATAGCTACTTCAAGGCTCCAATGGATTTCCCTCATCAGTGTAAAAACTGCTCAACACACAAAGAAAGTTTTAAGTGAACACACTGTAACTAAAGGATCACATTTATACCACTTAGGTTGGTTAAGAAATTAAACAACGAGATCAAATCGCAATGTGAAACTAGCAATTTTACAGTTTATTACTGTAAACTAGCATTTTACCGTTTACTATTGTAAAATTAGCTGTATTATATCTTAAAAACAATATCTATTTTTTACAGTGTTTGAGTTTTCTACTCTTCAGCTAAAAAAACCTTCGCTTTGTTAACAGATTCCTATTTTGTGGAAGTTTACTTATCGCGGTAGAGTCTGAAACGACTTAATCCTGATAAACGATGATTAACTGTACTGTGAGTATTCAAGATGCCTGCAAATGAAGGAAGTTAATCAGTTTCCAGTTAAATAGTAAATTCAGTTCTAATATCGATAAAAGTAAAGTAATAAGTAAATGTACAAATTCAACATTTTTTTAGTTAAGCAAATATAAACAAGCATCAACAAAACGAATACAGTAAAACCTGTGTAAGTTGACCACTCACAGAGCAGCACTTTTGTAGTCAACTTAGCCATAACTTATACAGGTTGATAAATATGATTCGGATTAATGCTGTACCTGACAAAGGCGGTCAACTTATACAGGTGGTCAACTTACAAGGGTGGTAAACTTTACAGGTTTTACCGTATAATTAGGACTATTTCTGTACCTGAAATAGTCCTGGTACAAGGTGGTCAACTTTACAGGTTTTACTGCATGATTAGGAATAATTCTGTATCTGACAAAGGCGGTCAACTTAGACCGGCGGTTAACTTAGACTTACCAGAGTGGTCAACTTTACAGGTTTCACTGTATGATTAGAACTAATCATGTACCTGAAAAATGCGATCAACATAGACAGGTGGTTTACTTACAAGGGTAGCCAACTTTACAGGTTTTTCTGTATGATTAGGACTATTTCTGTACCTAACAAAAGCGGTCAACCTAGACAGGTGAATAACTTACAAGGGTGGGGTCAACTTTTACTGTACAAAATACCTTATGGTTTCAAAAAAAAAAAAAGAAGCTTCATACAAATGTTGAACCAGGACTCGAATATCACCCATTTCTGAATCTTCTGACATTCTAAAAGACGCACCACCAAACCCAAAAATTATTTTGCTCAAGACAAGCACAAGTAAGAAAAATAAGTTCATCAATCTTAAAATAAAAAAAAATGCTTATGAAGTGTTAATTTCAAACATTCTAATGCCTCATCAACTGCTACATTAGTGATAACCAAGTTTACCTCGAAATATAAAACACAGCTTAGCCATAGGGTTTAATAATTTTCATTTTCTTCGGATTTCAGCACAAAGCATTCTTGATCATTTACCCTTTAACTATGAATGCATTGCGATATTTATTAAAGATTCTTAATAACTTGATTACGTTCATTTCCATGAAACATTTTCAGCTTCAAGCATAATTTGACAGCAGCAGAATCAAATATGTTGCGCATTTCTTTTCACTTCTGCTTACGGCGGGTTTCGCCATTTTCTTGAAGCATTCCCTTTTCACTAAAATATTATTTCACTTCCTCTCTTGTTATTCAACCGGAAAACTTTTTCAGTGAAAGTTCTTCTTCGAGTGAAAGTCGATTTGCATTGAAAAAGAAGCAAAATAATTTCATTCGAACACAGCGAACGCTTTTCAAGAAGAATAATAATAAGAAAGCACTATTCACACGCAACACATCAGTGGTTGTTTCTCCTTAACAATAAAACTGCTTTCTTGTTTCGCATGCCGTTAGGTTGCATTGAAATTCTATGGTAATGAGAAATGAAAGAAGATTTTTCTACTGACAGAAACGAGCAAAATGTAGTAAACAAACTACTCAACACTATTATATTTGTGCTACTGGACGTGTATAAGTATTCTTATTCAATAAACAAATACAGCTTAGCTTAATTACGAGTAAAATTAATGCTTAGTTTTCTTTATTTCCTTTTTTTTTTGATTCCGCATAGAGAGTTCGAAGTACAATGCAAACAATTGCATTTATTGAGTTCAGCACACATTTTGAAGACTTTTGAAAACACGCTGCAAAAAATTGACTTGTTTTTATTGTATAATACTGGCAGCCGAGGTTCTAATTTAAAACTAAAATACACAGTAGTAAACTAGCAATTTTACGGTTTCTTACTGTAAAGTTAGGAATTTTATAGTTTTTTGCTGTAAAATTTAGCTTTATTATACTGTAAAAGCAACAGTATAATACCTGCAGCAGAGGTTCAGTTTAAAACTGTAAAATACACGGAATAAACTGCAAAATGAGAGTTTTTACTGTTTTTTGCTGTAAAATTAGCAGTTTTAGTTTAGTACAGTAAAATTATAAATTTTAGTTTATTACTGTAAAATTAGCAATTTTCAGTTTATTACTATAAAATTAGCTGTATTCAATTAAAAATACCATTCATTTTTTACAGTGCATTCTTTGTAGCATTTACACCAACACCTTTTCTTAAAACACTTTATGCACACTTTTTGCACCAGTTTTTAAACATTTATGGAGCATTCATCTTTTTTCAACGCTCATGTAAGTGCTATAGTTACACTGTAAAAATCAAGGTAGTATGGTTAATCGCCGGGTAGTGAACGGCCTTTTATCAGGGTTCGTCTGAGACTATTCTGTGTAAAGCCATTTGTGGTGCTAATCAATTTATCACTGTAGATAGCTTTCTTGTGGCGTAATATTGAGGAATTCTAATGACTGGTAGTTTAAGAAGACTGTCAACCCTTTGAGGATCAACAACTTTACGGTAGAATGTGAAGGAATTTCTATCTTCAAATCTTTAAAAAAAACGCTTATTTGCTCGTTAAAAGTTGCTAAAACCAATGTTGCTAATTTCCAAACATCATTTCAACTTTAGTGTTTAATTTTTAAACAATGCAATATAATAACACTAAAAGGTACATTAAAATGAAAATAAAAAAGTAAATAAAGAGATTATTTTCACATCTTGAATTCAGATAAAAATCTTCACAACCACAAGTTGCGATAGGATCCTACTCGTTGGGTTTCATGTTTCTACGGATGTCTCCCGTTCCCCTCACTCGAAAGATTTACACCTGACCCTCTCGATTTCACCCTACCCTCTTAAGACAAACACAGCTTCCAGCGCACAACAAAACTCCGTTGGCATGTCCCAGTTTCTAGGCAGTGAAATGTGTGTATGATGTTTGTGCGTGCGTGTAGGCGTGCGCGTGTCCAAGTGTGGGCGCATGTGTCCACACTGTAAAAAATGAATGTTGTTTTTACTGAATAATACAGATAATTTTATCGTATTAAACTGGAGCAACTGCTAATTTTGCAGTAATAAACTGAAAATTTTCTACTTTTACTGTATTAAACTGAAAAATTGCTAACTTTACAGTAACAAACAGCAAAATTGCTAATTTTACAATTTATTACCGTGCATTTTACATTTTAAACAGGAACTTTTGCTGCCAGTATTCTACTGTTGTTTTTACAGTATAACCCAGCTACATTTTACGGCAATAAACTGGAAAATTTCTGAATTTAACGGTACGAAAGTGTAAAATTGCTTGTTTTGCAGTTTATTACTGTGAAATTTAACGGTTTTAAATTGGAATCTCGGTTGCCAGTATTATACTGTAAAACAACAGTTTATCTTTTGAAGTGTAGACGTATGTGTGTGTGTGGGCGTGCGTTCGTGTGTGTAGGCTATATGTGTAGGACATGTACGCCACCACCCACGAGGAGCGGAGGTCCAGTACCAGAGCCAGTGACCATTTGCAGGGGTCTGTTGACAGAAGTGCTCGCAAAGCAACGTGACCAGAAACCAAAAGGACGTGAACCTCGGTTAAGTGAGAGTAACAATCGGTTCGTTGATTGCGTGGAAGAAGAAAAGTAAGTATATTTACGGTATGAATAAGGGATATAGTACAACTAGTCAAACTTTCATTAGCCATCATCTTTGCAACAACGAAAGCGATGATTTCAGAAGTATGCCCAAGATGTTTCACACCCTGTTGTCATATGTGTCCCTAATCTGCTCCCAAACAGTGACTTAACATCTGAAACCCTGAAAGTGAAGGGTGAAAAGTAATGAAACCCAGAAAGGTTGCTGATGTTTCGTGTTTCACTTGTAGAGATGTCCTTATTGGAGAGAGGGAACATAATACAGATTGCATTATTGGATTTTTCGGGGTCCTTTGTATTTTTTTTTCGAGAGGTTTTCATGTTATTTACAAATGCCAATGGAATCAACATAAAAACAGCAAACAGAAAGATAAATATTTTACTCATTTTGCTTGCTTAGAAAAATTAAGAGCTCAAATCTTAAGAATGGGAATGGAAACCATTTAATAGTTGATATATTAGCCATGTAAAAATCCTTTATTTTCTCAATGAAAAAGAAAAAATACTTAAAGATTTCATGGATTCATAAAAAAAAAAAGTTAAAATGAACATTCCTACTGTTCAGCTTGTTTTCCTCCCTCACCCCCTCCCCACAACTCGTTTGACACTCCTCTCTAAGTAGAAAAGGAAGAAAAATGCACAAAAATAAAATCATGCAAAAGCATTCTGTGAAATCCGGAAAGCTTATATGAAAAGCCCTGAAATCAGGGGTAGCACCTGAAAACTACCACCCTGTCCCAAGTTTAAATTTAACAAATGTCCTGAGCACAACGCATCCGCTCAAATAATGGAACAGATTCAGAGCACAAAATTTAGCACGTTTTCTTTGTAACGGGGCAGATTTGGAAAAGTTAGTTCGCATTTAGGCACTGGAACTGGAACGCTTTTTCTGAGGTTTATCTTCCAAGCATGTTCCCAATTTGCAGTGTATATTCTGTTGCACTTAAAAATTAGGTGCAATGCAATTGTACATAACACCGAATTAATCTATATATATATAAAAGGATGTACTCTAGGGTGATTCAAAAAAATTTTTTTTTGAATTTCCTTGGTCTTACCCCGCAGTTTTTTTACACTATTCATGAATGTGATGTATGTAAAATTTTAGCTCAATTGAATAATATTTAGAGGTCGCTCAACGCGATCGAATTCTGTTGAAAATTAGCAATTTCGAGAGTTGGAGCTTCATTACCCGAAATAATATTATTCTTCATATAAAATGGAATAACTTAAAACGTTAGTTTATTCTACTAAGTAATTAGTCAATAAAATAATAGCTCAAAGTGAGTTGTAACGATTACCCCCCCCCCCAGCTCCAAAGCTGCATTATCTCTTACCTGAGTTTGGGTAGAAAATGCAGCTGCAAGCTCGGGCTGTGGTTTCTGTTTTCTTTTCGGTTGTTTGAGGTGTATGAGTTTATTTGGCTAAAACACCTAGCATCCACTCTAGACAGGGCCCAGTATAAGTGACAGAAAGCCACTTTGATAGTAGCTGCTACAGTACAAAGTATGGGTCAAAATGGGGAGGATTTTACAACGTCCATAAAACGGTGAATGCAAACTATTCGCTCTGAATTGACCGTTAACTTACAAAAGTCGTTTAAATCTAGGACTTCCTTTGATAGTTCACTGGAACGAAACACTTATGCAAAATATATTGGGAAAATGAAGGATAAGCGGCAGGTGTCATACCAGTATTAGTATCAGGACCACAAGCATTGATGATTTACTTCTCGGTTCTAGTAAGTTAGTCAGGCATTGGAATTGCAACAGAAAATGCTGCTGTAGGATAACCAGTTAGATAAATGGGAACTTACTGAGCTCGTACGTGGTATGCGTTTCAATACGACATACATTGCCGGTACTAAAGTTGGAGCATGTTTGAACTTGGGAAAAAAAAAACTAGGGAAGCAACTTTTATATTGTGCTTTCCGCCATTATATTTTAGACATTGTGTTTTCTGTGGTATTACAACCGAAATCTATTCTACTCTTGGTCTCTCGGTATTTTAACCGATAAACCAAGAAATAGGTAGAATTGGGGCATTTGATTGCGTGCAATGTCAGATGCGATGTTCACGCAATTGCATGGAACCATCCACTGCCATTGGATCTACAATACTGCTTTTTAAGCGGTTTTAGCAATCATAGTCCAGAATAAAACATTCTAATTTTAAACCTGTAGTGAGGAACGGTGAGGTTGAGGAGTTGCTAGCACATTCAGAGCAACGTGCAACTAGTAATGGAAGTTGCGCAAAGTTAACTTCTGATGACCCATGTAAAAGAAGTGTCCAAGGAAGGTACTAGAGCTTAGTGTGATTTTCTTGAGCAGAGCACCTTCTCTTGGTGTATGTTTTCGTGTCCCAGGAGTGGTTCCTCGTGTTATATCTCTGTTAAAGATTCTTTATGGCTTCAAGTTATGGATATTTCCCAACCAGTTCAACCTTGCAGCTGGACAAACAAAAGGTATTCGTAACATATGAATGTGATTTCTTTCACATTCTTATCGCTAATGGGAAAGAATATCTAAGAGTTGGGTTCCCAGCAACCCTTTTTGTGCAAGCACTAAGAAATGATTTGGAATATTTTTAGCGTCCTTATTCATGTAAAGAAGAAACTTAAAATATATCAGCTGTTTGATCCTGAGCATTCGAATCTTTAAGATAGCTATCATCAAGGCTTTATACTACCAAAGAAACTGAGGATTGTAAACGACAATATGGAGCGTGGCATGGCCCTTATTGAAGCATTTGTTAAGACTATCACTAATGACGAAAAACAAAGACAGTGTCTTCTTCAAGTGGTACAGGAACACAGAAAAGGTTTCAAAGTTGCAAAAAAGTAACATTAAAAAGTATTGCAAGAATTAATGAGCGAATTGCTATATATTTAATGTATTTAAATTTGTTTTTTATATTTTTTCCGTATTTGATTAGTTTTCATACTTTTCTGCATTTCATTGGTTTTTCAGATATATAGTTCATTTTGTGATTGCACGCTTTTTTTCCTTCGGAGATATAAAAAAGCAATAAAGTAACTTTATCATTATTATTATTTACGTTCGCATTTGTGCCACTATTACAAAATTTGAAGTACTCCTAAATGTAAATATAGTTTAATAAAATGTTGGGCAAATAATTCAGTGTATATAAAGGGCCTAAATAAGACTGTAAGACGAATAAAAATTACAAAAGCTACTTTTTTCTATAGATATCATTTACGATCACGTTTTTTCAATATCATGGAATTTCAAGGCGTTTGAGCGACCTCTAAATATTAATAAATTTTGCCAAAATTTTGCACAAATAATCAGTGTATACAGGGTGTCCACTCTAATCGTGGACCAATAGCTAATTTCTAAACCGTTAGAGATAAGCATATAGTTTATTTAGGAAAAAATCTCCAAATTACGAAAGGAATTTTGGGTCTATTCAATGTTTTTCAAAAAATCAAATTTTGAAAGAGTTACGAAATTTAAATTTTTATACAGCCCCCCAGTCCTATCAATCATATTTAGTAAAACATTCTTGACACTGTAACGTTTAAAACTAAAAAAAAATCACTCTTCTACCACAAAAATTGACCGAGTTATGACGTTTTGAAAAATCAAGATTTTGAAGGATTTCGCATACGGTCCCTTAAGCGATCGCTCGATGACATCATGAAATAATGCAAAATCTTGATTTTTCAAAACGTCATAACTCGGTCAATTTTTGTGGTAGAAGAGTGATTTTTTTTTAGTTTTAAACGTTACAGTGCCAAGAATGTTTTACTAAATATGATTGATAGGACTGGGGGGCTGTATAAAAATTTAAATTTCGTAACTCTTTCAAAATTTGATTTTTTGAAAAACATTGAATAGACCCAAAATTCCTTTCGTAATTTGGAGATTTTTTCCTAAATAAACTATATGCTTATCTCTAACGGTTTAGAAATTAGCTATTGGTCCACGATTGGAGTGGACACCCTGTATAGTGGCACAAAATAAGAGGGTAAGAAGCACAAAAATACAAAGTTTATTTTTTTCCATACATTTCTGAATCACCCTAATGTACTCGTATGTACACATACATTTATATATATATATTTGTTTGTATGTTTGTTCCTTATATAAATCCACATTTTTCGTCGGATTTTCATTAACCTTGGCACATAGGCACTAGAATTCACATAGGCGGAGTTTTGAAATTTTTAAAAAATCCAAAAAGCTCAAAATTCAAATTTTTGGTCTCAAAATGGAGATTTTCTTTCAATTTTGAACAGATAGAGTAATAGAGATTGCTCTTTAAGAGTACAAATTGACAAACTTTAACACATTTAAATAGGAGTATTTTCCAACAAACATTACAATTAACAATGAATTATCAATTTAAGGATCCCCTATTTCATTGTTGTTAATAATACCCTTACATAAAATACCTTCTTGGATTTTGCATGTTGCATTTTAACCCGCGCGACGCCGGGCACCTCCACTTGTAAAAAATGAACAAAAAAACTCGGGAAAATTCAAAATAAATAGTACTTAAAAAAACAGTTGCAACAGTTCCTTAAAAAACTGAGAAAAACCAAGATAAGAAATTGAAGTTTTATGAACAATATAATTCTTCTTATCAATAGCTTGGATAGCCGTGTTAGCTATTCAGAAATGTCATTTTTATTCCTTATAGGAGAGAATAAGGATTCTTTCTATAAATAAAAATCCTTCCTCCACGCCGCAATTTATGACCTACAGTTCGTAAAGCTGCTTGAGAGCGATAAGACCTAAGCGCTACTTATTTGTATAAATGCATTTTCTTAGTAAAAGTTTCAAAAAGAAAGCTATAAATATAAGGGACGTTAATTTACTTTTCGTTGCCAAGATAAAAATTGCTAAACAGAGAGCTTCTTTTCTGTTGTGAATGAATGCTGCAAACATTTAAACTGCTATTCAAATTTTGTAGCAATGCATGAATTATAATTTAATGCTGAATTTTCTGCGTAGATTTTTTACTTTATTGCTTATCTCAAGATGTTAAATTTTGTGCTTCATTTTAAATACTTTTACTGAAAAAAAATTTGTTTAGGTAAAGAAAATGACAAATTATACATTAACTTTCAAACCTGGAGCTAAATAGAGTTTTAATAGGGGAGTGTAGGGCAAAGAGAAATGGTAAAATATTTTCATAGTTTGCAGCACCACTAATCTAGCAATATTTTAATTAAGTTCCTAGACATGTGGTTAGTCCTGTCAAAAATAAAATCGTTTCAAATATCTACGAAAAACTTTTTACAAGTCATTTGCAAAATTTGACCCTTTATTGTAATATTCTTGATTTTTCAAAAATATTTCTTGTTATTATAACATGATAAAATTTTTGTAATTATTATTTTAACTATTATTTGAGGTCTACTGATGTCTATTGCAGTCCATATTTAGTTTACATTTGGCATGTTTTTATTTTAAATGTTCAATGTACTTAGTAAAGTTCACGCAAGGGCAAAGTGAAATAGGTCATTTCGTTTGCTTATGCATTCATTTACTAAATCACCTACGTATTTCTCCATTTATTAATTTATTCACGTTCTTATACTTATTAATTCATTTATTAATTCATCTATTCTCTTATTTTGTATTTCATTCTCCATTTTATTCACTCATTTCTTTCCCTCATATACTAAATAAAATAAATTTATTTATTTATTCTTTTATTGTTTCGTTAATAATTCATTTATTCATTTATTCACTCATTCATTTGATGAAAGTTAGTGTAATTCATCGAATAGAAAATGTTTTATTATAAAAATGTTGCATTTTGTACTTTTGCCACATGGTTTTTTGAGGTGAAAAATTTGCGCTCTTTTTTTGAAGCTGCAAAATAATTGCAAAAAAAAAAAAAAAAATTTAAACTTAAGTGGTATTACAAAATACATTATTCCTTCTGTATGTACACTGATTTTTAGAACAAATTTCGAATTCGTTCATTTTGAAACTGGTGAGTCATCTTAATTATTTCAGTTTGCCACACATTCCCCTATATGTAAAGTAAGCTGCAAACTTTTAACATTAGAGAAAACTAGGAAGACTTGACCAAAGTTTTGGTTTTTCATTTTTTATAATTTTTGTATCAGTTAGAGCTCATTAAATATATAAATATATATTTATAGATAGTTTGTTACATTGTATATTATTGTGACTGAAAGTAATACCACAAATTGAAGTAGAAATGGACGGTCGAAAAAAATGTATACCTCAAGTGAACATTTGGGTTAATTGTCCCTAGGTCTAAATACATAACCGGCCTTATGAATGCAAAAATATTTATAGATATTTAAATCAAAACCACAGATTTAATGCTGTTTTCAATTTTAATGAGTTTTTTTTTGAAATGGCATAAAATTTCCGCACTTTAGGTGAGGTATTACATAACTTTTCTTTGATTAGTTGTATTAGACATCAGCAGAAAAGAAGAATTTGAATTCAAAATTTGTGACTGTGCCATCATCAGTGCTAAAACCAGCTCAATCCCTTTCCAATCCACTTATAATTCAAATAATTTCAAATATAGGTTTTTAATAAGTATAACATATTTTATAAGACCAAACATGTTTCTTTTGTATAAAACAAAGCTTTAATTTATCATAAAAATCTGTCTAATTCCTCTTCTTAAACGATTAAATGTTATGCTTCAGTAAACTATAGATCGTAGTAATTTTTTTCAAAATTAAGAATAATTTGATTTCATGCAACTTTTTAATTATATTTAGGCGTGTAAAATAAGAGTAGGAGATACATAGTTGTAAAGCTGACTTATCGCAAAAATTTCTCTCTTATTAAATTTTGAAAATAAATAAATAGTTAAACAAATCAAGTAATTTTTTTTGTTTAATAGTGTGAATAGGTAGCTAATTTTCAAATTTCCAATAAGAATTTATTTTTGTTTTCCAACAATTTCCAAATGGAAAAAGTATTCAATGCAAAATAGATGCATAAAATTAATTAATTCTTAATAATAAAGATAGATCAAAAATAAAATAGCGTTCTGCTCTTTATTATGAGCGGAGAATAAAAGCTTTTTGAATTTACTAATTTTTTCATGTCAATGTTCTCTACGGGGATGTGTTTTTAAATTTTCAACTATAACTTTTGTTATATTTCTTGAAATGATGATTAAAATTCTTTTCAGCATGCCAATTTTCTTAAATTATCGCCGTCAAAAAATTATGGTTCTTAGTTGGTTTTGATTTCCCCCGTGGGAGCTGATGATAAAAAATTTTGATTCTTCAACACCTGCCTGTAACATCAACAGGTATGTATGTGTATGTATTTTTAATACTTGATCTAAGCCATTAAATTTTATTCCAGATATGTAGTTGAGGCAGGTCAGTCATTTGGGTATTCAGTGATAGGGTCAATAGCCCTCTGCTGACTTTGGAAAATCAATGCGTTTGAACATATACGGGCTACGTTTACATACAAGTTTAGTGCTTTTTGGTATAATTAACATTCACCCCCCCTCCCCCCAGAAAAATTCGAAATAATGGGTCTTTCTTGGGGCAAATCGAACTTGGCAGTATTGTGAAGTCTATCAAACGTGAAGTAAGTGTCAAGTTTGCCCAAAACCAACAATCCAAAGAAATCCGTTTGATCAAGATGTGTTTGATCAGATTCACTGGAATTTGTAAGTAGTACAATTGAAAATAAAATTTGAAGTTTGACCAAGAAGCTGAATCGTGCAAAATTTAGCTGAAGTTATTTTATTAGTGATAAATTTTTCCAAAGTAATGGTGATTATCGAGTCTCTTTGCAAAATGAGCTAATCGAGGCTTTCACTCAAGTTCCATAATTCAGCACACAAAACAATAAAAATTTGAACATTTATTTTTAAAACTAGTGAAAAGAAAAAAAACTTAATTTCACATGAGGGTGTTTGTACTGAAGTTGTGTCTTCTGGGAAGAACTTTATTATGTTAACTATCTCGGTGGCATCGAAATTCTTATTTTGAGATATATTTGGGCACTACACTGCAAAAAATAAACCGTCGTTTTTACACTATAATACTGGCTACAGAGGTTCCAGTTTAAAACTGTAAAAGCACAGTAATAAACTGCATATTACCGTAAAATTAGCAATTTTACCGTGGAATTAGCTGTATTATACTGTAAAAACAACAGTATAATACTGACAGCAGAGGCTGAGGTTTAAAACTGTAAAAGAACAGTAATAAACTAAAACTAGCTATTTTACAGTTTATCACTAAAACTAGCAATTTTACCGTTCATTTCTGTAAAGTTAGAAATAGTAATAAAATTAGCTGTATTATGCTGCAGAAAAAGCAGTATAATAGTGGCAGCAGCGGTTTCAGTTTAAAACTGTAAAGTGCATAGTAATAAACTGTGAAACTGGAAATTTTGCAATATATTACTGTAAACTAGCAATTTTAGTCTACTACTGTAACAGTTTATTGCTGTAAAATTTGCTGTATTATACTTCCAAAACAACATCTATTTTTTACAGTGAATGCATTCAAGTGATGATGATTGATTGCAATAACGCTGGCCAGATTAGTTATTATCTTTATTATCTGACTTATGTTTGTTTTCACTAGCTCAGAGAACTTCTTTTACTTAAGATATGTATATTATACCAATAAATGTTTTTTTTTCTTTATTTGTCTCTTGCTCAACCATGTTCTGCTATCACCGAAAATATTAAAAGGTAAAAGATCGAATAAAAATTGATAAAATCGCTCAACACCTTTATTCTAAGGTGACAAACAGACCGCTGTTGTTTTTCAGAGTTCCGTCTTATCTTTGCCTTGATCTTCAGAAAAGTCAATCAGCTCACTTTACTTCAAAAACTTGATTTTTTTACCTTCATTCACTTTGCTCATTTGCATATAATTTTGTACCACCAGTGTACTTTACAAAGAGAAATTTGTAAAAAAAAGACATCAATACATTTTTGAAACTTAGCACAAAGTCGATGGTTACAGCTGATGTTTGGCCAACTTTATTTTTAGCAGTGTAGTCCACAGACAGTATCGGAGAAAGTGGTCTTCTAGAAAGGTACAGTAAATCAAACTGACTCACAATCTTTGCAAAGCTATGATACTGTCCGTCCATGAAAACCGTGCCTAGCCCTCGGGAACTGTTCCACTTAAAAAAGGGGCGATGGGTTGTGAATGGGAACTTTTCGAAGTTTTCAATTAAAAACTTGCATATACATTTGCTATCCTTTTGACGCATTCAACTGAACTATGTATCTGAAATTAGCCTCGTTGAACGTTGTTTGATACGGCTCAAAATGCTTCGTATTATTCTTCCCCTTATTGATATCTTACCTATTACCCCTAATTTGGAAAGGTCTGAGAAGACCTGACGCATGCGTAAATACGCGGAAGGTTTTACCTACAAAATCAGACAGTACTAGGAATTTTTACAGTTAAGTCATTAACGTGTGAAGAGAAAAAAAACATTAGCCTATTGAAGTTGTTTCCCTGATTTGTTTTGCGGTATGAGTCGGGGCAGTTTTAGAACACAATAATTAACAATTTTAAACATTTCGTGAAATTAAATGACTTTTTGGGCTTGAATTTGACTTTGATCATTATTATTATATTTTTTAAACTAAAAAAATTGTGTTAACGATTTTTAATTATTTTTTTTACATAACATTACAAATAAAAGTGCGCTAAACCACGCATAATAAGACCAAACATTTTGTTTAATTTATTTCTAACTTCAAGTAGTTGCGTCGTTTTTAAAAATTCTTGCCATATCATAATAATTTATATCTTTATTTATTACTCATTCATTCGTATTCGTTTGAATTTTATTCTTTAGAAAATGACAGTATTGGAAAAGAAATGAAATCATATCACGCAATTTAATGAAATATGCATTTTTATTGCCTGCTTTATTTGGGAGAATTTCAGCCTCAAAACTACCATTAAAATCCGAAATGCATTTACTAAGCTCCTTCTTCTAGCACATATTTTTTAAATTGTTGCCACGCAAGTTATAATTTATCTGTTTTATTCAATTGCTTTTTTTCCTTCGGGAATAATTTTTGCTTTATTTGGCATGCACAGAATTTCAGTGTGCTGTTGAGTATTTTAAAATTTGCTGTGTTTTTCGGTTTTAAAGCAACATTTTGAGATTAATTATTTAAAATAAGTCTTTTCTTTCAGTAAACAATAGTTGTGTTTGATAACGGAGAAAATACAGTTGATATTAGGACTAATATCTCCCGAAAGAGCAAACTGACAAACATATGTGCACTAAAAAATAAATGTCGTTTTTACAGTATAATACAGTTAATTTTATAGTAATAAACTGTACATTTTTCTAATTTTACAGTAATAAACTGTAAAATTGCTAATTTTACAGTTTATCACCATATTTTTTTTACAGTTTTAAACTAGAACTTCGGCTGCCAGTATTATATTGCTGTTTTTGCAGTATAATATTGCTAAATTTTATGGCAATAAACTGTAAAACTTCTAACTTTACAGTAATAAACTAAAATTTTCTAATTTTACAGTAATAAACTGTAAAATTGTTAATTTTCCACTACTAAACTGTAAAATTGCTAATTTTACAGTTTATTATACAGTTTTAAACTGAAACCTCGACTTCCATGATTATGCTGTTGTTTTTCCAGTATAATATTGCTAAATTTTATGGCGATAAACTGTAAAACTTCTAACTTTGAAGTAATAAGCTGTAAAATTGCTAGTTTTACTGTTTATTACTGTGTATTTTACAGTGTTAAATTAGAACCTCTGCTGCCAGTATTACACTATAAAAACAACGATCCCTTTTTTGCAGTGTATGATAGCTCGGCCAAGTCAGCCAGATACTGCAGTTTCATCCTAATTAGGATGAAATTGCAGTATCTTGATGACGTGGTCAAGCTCGGGGTGTATTTTATGGTGTTCTACCTTTACCTACTAGGGGCAGTAACTAAATATTTGATAACAGTTAAATCTTTTATTTTGCTTTTGAGTGACTCTTTAAAGGGAAACCTTCCTCACTTTTTCTAGACATGTTATTGGCAGAAATTCGGTATATTAGCTGCCCATTATTTTCCAGGAACATTTCGGAATCTTTTTCAGTGTTCCGAACAAGAGTCCCACCATTTTTCCAGGAATTTCTGTCACATTAGAGTACCGGAACTTTCTCTCTCCGCCGTTCCCCTCCTCTCAGCTTGGATTACGAGCTGGATGGTAAAGAAGAAATCTTAAAATTAGTTACAAGCGAAAAAATGAGCTGTTTACAAATATCCCGATTGAAAAAATGGACATTTCTCAAATGCGAGCTCGAAAATTAGATGTCCGATCTTAAATTTGTACTTTGGATGTCACTGGCATTATTTCCAAGCAGCTTATCTGTGAATAGTGAGAACATTTTCTTGCGCTTGCACCTCTGCGCGTTCATTATCTTCGATGTATGCAATTCTTTATTATTTCAGTAACTTTTCTTTTTCGTAAAGTATATGCATAAAATTCTTATTAAAACATTACTTTTAAATAAATAAATAATTACATGTCGAGAACAGATACATCGATTTTTCTAGAAACCTAGGACAGACTCATAGAAATACAAATGCGACGACCAGCAACCGGCTCTGTTCCCAACTGGGCTGTCCTAGTGAAATTATAGACCCCGATGAAGGTCAATGGCACTCTTAAAGCTATCTACTCCATTGCTCCTTACCGTCTCTTCCAGTAAACTTTTCCCACTACCCCGCTAAAATAGTAATTTTTCCAAATTTACAGGTTAGCCTAAAATTTAAACAGTTTAAAACAATGACCCCTTGTCCTGCTTTCCGTGCAAAAATCTAATAACGTAACATCATTCATTTTAATAAATTTGAACAACTGAATCATGTCCCTTCTGATTCCCTTTTGCTCAAGACTATTCATATTAAGCATTCTAAGTCTGGAATCATAGTCTAAATTAGAAAATCCGTTTACCAACCTTGTAGCCCTTCTTTATACCCTTTCCAATTAATGTCTTTCTTCAGATAAGGAGACCAAGACTAAACAGCAGACTCCAAATGAAGTTTTACCAAACTTTTGTATAGAGGCAGAAGAACCTTCTTAGATTTGTTTGAAATAGATATATTATTGAACACAAGCATCCTATTGGCTTTGTTATTAGCTATGCTGCACTACTAAAGTTGAAGACTTAATCATAACTGCCAATAATCTTTGTCGAGCAGCCCAACATAGTTCAGAAAAACAATTTAAAGTATTAAAACCAGTAGAGGCATTTTCCACTACTACGTCATGAAGTCCAGGGCAGGAGTTGAAGTAGTCTGTCGAAACTCTCTAAGCACATTGGGCCAGTTAAAAGGCGTCTGTCCAACTCCATACAGTTTTTCTCTTAGCTAGACTGACTGAGCCACTGCACGTTCGTCATCTTCGATGTCTACATGTTCACTTATCCGTTGCAGCTGGGCAAATGTTGACCACTAAATAAGAGCTAGTTATTATGTTGACTATTTGGGGTTTAAAACTTGTTAACGTTTGCTCAACGAATTAACCACTTAAGCTCCTGTTCTGGACTTTCTTAGAACGATATTTATTAGAACGATATTTTTTTAGCTTTATTTTCCGTGAAATTCTTATTTTCTTTGGAATCTTTTTTGTCCAATATTGCAGTACAAATATTATGAAAATTTCTTCCCTCATGTGCTTATTATTGACAGAATAGAGTTTTCTTCTGAGTACTTACTATAAAATATTCCTCTTTCTTTGGTATTCCATTTTCTATTCGGTTTTGTACATCACATTATGCTTTTATTTTGCTTCTTATTGAAAAAGCTTTCTTGCATGCACTTTGATTTGAATTGCTAAATCCGGAGAAAGATAACAGAAATGCTGAATATTCACTGAGCGAGATATAATAAGAAAATCCTCATATAAAGTTTTCTGGGCTGTTTTTGAAAGTGTAAAATTGTTTTTTAATTATTTATTTATCAACTTCGCTGAGAAACGGGAGAACAGAACAGATTTATGAAATGATTTTTGAAAAAGAAGAAAGGATTTGCTTGATTTCAAACTTTAAAAAGTTGTGAAAAGGAAGATGGGACGGTTTTACTTCATTTCTTAAAAACAGTTTCGGAAACTCTTCCCTAAAATGTGAAATGAATTTACAAAAAAAGATTTTTTTTTTTTTTTGCAATTTGTGTCTTATGAATTTGAACAACTTTGATCACAAATAGACACAGCTTTAAAAAAAAATCTTAGTTTTGCAGAAATTTTAACATTTACATTTTTTTAAAACCCAGCTAAAGTCGTAGATCGTTTTTCTTTCATCTATTTAATTCTTTGTATTCCGAATGATTAATGATTTGTAATAGAGATTTAACTCATTGTAATTAAATTACCAAACTCTTTATATTCAATAAAATTACGCAATAATAGTCAATCTCGATTTAAAGGAAAAACAATTTGATAATGTCCTCTCTTATTTTTAAAATTAGTTATTTTCTTTCTTTTTCAGGGGTCAGTTTTTCATATTTTTTGAATCCGCGGATTATTCGAATTATTTTAAAGCTCAATTCTAAAACAAATATTTTGCTATAGACTTTTTTGAACCAGCTATTATTATCATCAAAAATAAAAAATCCTCAAAAACATAAAATTTAAGTCAGCAGTTAAATAATCTATTTTTCACTTGTTTTAGTGTTGTAAGCGTCAAACTACTCATTTCATTATAGAATTTCTTACGTCATCGCAACACTTGTGGCACTGATGATTTTTAAACGCAGAAGTTTTATTGTTCTTTTAAAAAAGAAATTCGTGAGAGATTTGTCTTAAAAAAGTCATGTACTCTTAATTCCGTTGGAAAATACTTCGGAATTTTAAGGACAAATAAATAATGCATTTAATTCTTTGAACAAATAAAAATTTATATCCTTTCTGAAATAAGATTTTCAGACTTACTTTATACGTTAGGTAATTTTATCTTTTCATCAGAAGTACTTTTTCAAAACAAGTTTTGTCTTTTGCATTTCAATGAAGCTTTGCAACCAAAAAGTCTTTGATTTTATTACTTTTCGAAGGCTTAGAGTGCATTCCTTTTTTAAGATATGCAAATATGGAGGTATTTCAGCTCATATAATGTACCGAGTCGGCTTCTTTCATGTTCTTAAAAATTCCAGAAGGTATAACATAAAGCTAAAGAGCCTTTTGAAGTTTGATTATTCTCTTTTTACTAAACTTATCGAAAAGTTTAAGTGTACTTCATAGAAAATAAATTCTCCGTGTGTTTTAGACACAGCGAAAAACTCGTTGCATTTTTGCATTTTGCATTAGAGCTATGGTGATATTAAATCTAAAAATATTATTTTTCTTCTCGGAATAAACTAATAAATGCAGCTTATAAAAGTTGATTTTTTGAGCGTTTATTTATTTATTTATTTTTTATTAAAGGTAGTGACTTTTGATTTTTCTGTAAAGCATAAGTCTGTTTTCATAAAAGTGTACGAAACAGCAAGGAACAAAGATTATGGAAGGAATTCCTTTCGTCATCGCCATGCTGATTTCTTTAACTCCACGTTTTGATGGAACATTTAATGTTTTTCTGCGACTTGATTATTTTGTGGATATTTTTACATTTTAATGGAGCTTTAAATGCTGTTTATTTATTTGGAGAAATATTTTAAATTTAATAAATTTCAATGGCTTATTTTTTTTATTTCGCGGGCAATTTTTTTTCATGTTAATGAAACTATTTCAAACTTGTTTATTGTTATCTGATTTTGATTTATTTAATTTTTAAAGTCAGTTAAAAGCTAAAATAATCAACGGCATTTGCAAATAAGTATGTTCTCTAAAACTTTGATCAAATGGTGGGAACAAATACTAGGGTTGTCATACAGATGTAGAAAGTCGCCAACTATGAAATCGTTAGTTTTCAATAGTTATAAACTCATTTCATTGTCAATGTGATCCTACCGAATTCTATACTCGAACCAGAATAATTATGCGAAATTAAAAAAAAAAAAAAAACATGTGCTATATGTTTTTAATTGGACTTTTTAATACTATCTTTTCATTTAGTATAATGTCCACACAATCTCAGAAGTATTTTTAATAAGATGGTCTTTAACTACGCCCCCGTAACATAAATGCTGACTGCATTTGCCTCAGAAAGGGTATCCAACCGTTCAAAAGAGAGCGCAATATAGCGGCCTGCAGCTATTGGCGATGTATTCAAAGAATTCCAATTACATTTGTGATTGGTAAATTTCTGAAGTTAAATTTAGAAATCGACCAGTCTTAAATTTCTCGGCCAGTTTCTTTGTTTTCAAGAACTCTGATAGATGGCAGTGCGTTCCGAACACCGGGCTCGTTTTTGCTCTATTTTAAGATCTAGAAAGCGATAGGCATTTAGTATTAAGGATGTTATGTTAGTAGATGTTATTTTTACAGTATAATACAGCTAATTTTATAGTAAAAAACTAAAAATTTCTAATTTTACAGTAATAAACTGTAAAATTGCTCATTTTACACTAATAAACTAAAATTGATAATTTTACAGTTTATTACTGTGCTTTTTAGAGTTTTAAAATGGAACCTCTGCTGTCAGTATTATACTGTTATTTTTACAGTATAATGCAGCTAATTTTGTGGTAATAAACTGTGAAATTGCGGTAATCAATTGTAGAATTGCTGTTTTGCAGTAATAAACTAAAGTTTTTACAATTTATTACTGTTCATTTTAGTTTTAAATTGGAACTTCTGCTGCCAGTATAAAACTGTAAAAACAACTTGTTTTTTGCAGTGTAGTCACGTATTTAAAGAATATTTTTTAGTGAATTGTTTAATGAATAGTTAAAAAAGTTTTTATCAAATTGTTATTGTTTTGATTCGGTCTGAAATGCGTTTGAAATAGTACGATATAAAGAACATAAAAAAATAACTTCTAAACACAATTTTTAAGCGCAAAGAATAAAATAAGAAAAACGTAATATTTCAGCTGCAATTTCTCTCTGAGAATGTACGAGAAGTGGTGTAAATTATCTTCTGTGGGAACCCAAATGCAACTTTAAATCCTCTTCTCCAAATCGTACTGGCGGAATACTTTCTATATGATTAAATCGTATTATTCACGTAAGTCTGCTCATATTACACTTGAAGAAACCCTGAAAGGGGGCAGAGCAGCTCAAAGCAATCTTAGAGGAAGAATCGAATTAAATTTAGAGGAAACTTCTGTTAAGTTCCCTTCGACTGCTTGATGATATAGTTTTGGGGAGTTAGTGGGAAATCATGTGAAATACGAAGTATAGATAAACTAACTATATATAAGTTGTAAAACTATAACTTAACAGCACAATTTCTACTTGTTAGAGATAGCTTTAAAGCACATATTGCTTTCCAAATTTATATGATATTGAATTAATGGGAATTATTCAAGAGTCAAGTATTTTAACTGTGAACTATTTTTAAATTACTGAAATATAACCATTGTTTTGAATTTGATTAACAATATCTTCGCAATTGACTTTTTTAGTTGAGGTGTTTTTCAAGATTTTATACTGTCAAGTTATAGAGTGAAAAGTTTTTTTTTGACCTAGAGTAGTGAAAATACACTGATGTGCAAAAATTAAGAAAACCAGTTTTTACAATATAAGCTTCCCAAATCAACGCAAACAAAACCACGAGGTATCTCAGGTGTAAGAATGTGGGTAATGTAGCAACACTTATTGAAGAAAAAATCAAAATTACAAAAGAATGTTCATTAGAAAGGAGCATAGAGCACATTGCAACGTAAGACCGATTATTTTCTAGTGGCTGGTGTAAACACTGCAAAAAATGAACTGTTGTTTTTACAGTATAATACAGGCAGCCGAGGTTCCAATTTCAATCATTAAAATGCACAGTAATAAACTGTAAAACCAGCGATTTTACAGTTTCTTACGGTAAAAAGTTGGCTATTTGACAGTTTACTGCCGTAAAATGTATCTGTATTATACTATAAAAACAAGAGTATAATACTGGCAGCAGAGGTTCCAGTTCAAAACTGTAAAATGCACGGTAATAAGCTGTAAAATTCGCAAGTTTACAGTTCATTACTGTAAACTCAGCAGTTTTACAGTTTATTATTAGAAAGTTAGCTGTATTATACTGTAAAAACAACATTCATTTTTTACAGTGTAGCACGAAACATTCAAGTTTTAGTAGCGAATATGAACTTTGACTGCTGTACAGGTTCCACTCTGTCGGTTCATACTGAATGTGATGTTGTCAGTGTGTTGTTGACGCATTTCTGTCCATTTACTTTGTAGCGCCATTTGCAGACCCGGAATTGTTAGTGACAGAAAATTACTTGCTGCCTAATGTCTTACTGGAAAGTTTCATACATGCTTGATGGGGTTAAGTACCAAAGACTTTGCCGGCCAATCCATGTTTTCTATATTCTAGCACACTAACAGTTGCACTATAAAAATCGAATGTTGAATTCACAGTATTATACATCAAATTTTATAGTAAAAAACTAAACATTTCTAATGTTACTGTAAAAAACTCTGTAAAATTACCACTTTTACACTAGTAAGCTGTAAAATTGTTGATTTTACAGTTTTAAACTGGAACCTCTGCTGCCAGTATTATACTGTTGTTTTTACTTTATAATACAGCTAATTTTGTGGCAATAATCTGTAAAATTGGGGTAATAAACTGTGAAATTGCTGTTTTGCAGTACTGAACTGTAAAATTGCTGTTTTACAGTAATTAACTGTAAAATTGCTAGTTGTACAGTTTATTACTGTGCATTTTTCAGTTTTACACTGGAACCTCTGCTGCCAGTATTATACTGTAAAAACAACGGTTAATTTTTTGCAATGTATTAGACAGTAATCTTGAAATGTAGTGGAGTTTTGTCGTCTATGAAAAAGAACGGAAAAGCCATGGCTTCTTTAAAAAGACGCACATAAGGAAGGATAATCTCATTACAATAGTGAGTCTCAGTGATTGAACTTAATTCATGGATGTGAAGGTCTGTGCAGTTGTCAATCGTGAGGCCTCTTCAAGTGAAAACTCAGCAACCTTTAAAACGGTTCTTTTGATGGTGTTGGAGGAGATGGTGTTCTCTGCTCTTTCCAGACGTCTGTGCTTCTAGAATTGCTACTTGAACTAAATCTGGACTCATCCGTAAAAAGTAAAAAACTCTACAGATTATATGTTTTATTTGGATATTCCGACAAAACATTAAATGCCTTCTCCGCTAAGCAGGCGTTAAACAGACACACCGTACATGTCATCCGGCAAACAGACCACTACTGTGCTGCCCCCTGGTTGCAGTAAGACGCGATACTGATTGTGCAATAGTCTGTTGCATGAGTTTTTTCATTCTCTGGTTGTCAGACACGTGTTCCTTCTTCTCTTCAGCGCAATATATTAGCCGAATGCTGCCTTGCTTGCTTGTGGACGACACTGATGAACTGCCGGCTAGATGTTTTTCCAATTTCATATCTTCTCCAAAGTCCTGAAACGATACTATGAGCAGTCACACTCGTCCCAAGCTTCGACCTATTTCTGTATTTCCAATCATTCAATATCAGTTAAAATCGCTCAGATAGCATTTAAGAGATGGATTGCATTTTAAACTTTGGCCGCATCTTAGCGTCGTTTAAACTAATTCACACTATGCAATTGCTCTTCCAGAGATATTGTACTCCCAATCCAGCGTTACTTACCTTACTTCCGCACTCCCTCAGCATGCCTTGTCGCATGTATTCGCACGTGGTAACGTCTGGCCAGAGTCGATTTTCTTGTTGGTCTTTCACTCCGCTCTACTCACCCGTTTTGCTGATATGCTGTTTTTTCAATTTCGTTCCTAAGTTTTTCATATTGGCATTTATAATTGTAATAATTATTTTAATAGAAATACTTTTTCTATTAAAATAAAAAAATAATTAAAATAGTTTCCATTGAAAGAAGTAATCCTTTAGAATTAAAAAAAAAACCTCTTTAAAAAGATTTATTTTGTTTTTCTAACGCGTAAATTGATTTTATTGACTAGATACCATTAATTTTTTCCATTTGTTTCCAATCTGAGTTGAAGAAAAGCAATAAATGGTTTTGTTTTGAAAACAATAAATTGAATTACATTTATTTAAAACAATTAAACCTCGCATTGATTCTTTCTTTTTGTAAATTCCAATTGAAAATGTCGACGATTACTGAGTTATTTGATTTTTTCAAATCCTTTTTGATCTTAAGTGTTTGTAAAATACTTAGAAGAAATACTCCAGAGCTTTTATTTTGTTATTTTTCCAAATAGCTTATGTGTTTTAAAGTTAAAGAAAAATCTTACGAATGTTACTGGCAGGTTAAGATAAACTGTTTTTTTTTTTGTTTCTTTTTAAAAGTAACGATTTTGGAAACTGATATTATTTTTTCCTTTTTTAGCTATACTTTCTTATGACAATTAAAAAGCTTCTTACAGGATGTAACTTTATTCTCCCTATACTTTTGTTACTGACGCATCGAGATAACATATTGATTGCTAAGAGCTTATGCAGAATTTTATTATAAGCATGGACTAAGTGACAACTTACTTTAAAAATAAACAATTTCAAAAGTATTAATGTGTAACACCATTGATATTGGTAAAGTTTGTGTAGTATCTATACTATTAAAATCTGTGAGCGTTTGTCTGTCCGTCCGTTTGAAGCTTGAACTCCACAAAAACCACTGAGAGCAGAGAATCGCAGGGGTCTGGGGCTGATACAGGTTCCGAAGGAATCGGTCTCATCGTTGTGTGACTTTTATTGGTAGATTCAAAAATATTCTTTAATGTTCTTTTTAAGAATAGAGATAGCAAATAAAATTATAACAAATCTTTTATCCCACATTTTGTGTCTTCCATATTACCCCAAGCTTGTTAGTTATTCCGTCTTGCTTTTGCATGGTTTTCTAAGGCGATAATGTTTGTTTACTGCATATGACGATTTATGAAAAAAACCTAGTTTTTGCATTTTGAGGTTCTTTTAGCCTCATTCTAGTGAAGGCTTTTATGAAATTTTGATCGAATGTTAATGTAGATTTTTAGGGACTGCATCTTTAATTTCAAATATAAATATTCATAAAATCTCTCAGTGCTATTTTGGAGCTTCTGTTTGTACTCCTTATAAGGAAACTGATGAGTTTTCATAATGAGGATTTTTAGGGAGAGCTGCACTATCTAACGGATTTTAAAATAAACTAATTAAATTATTTGAGAGTATTTTTAGGAGATTTTATGCCTGTTCTAACAGTTATTTTTAGATGCTATTGCCTTATTTCAATAGGGACTATATTAAATACTGTTTTTTTTTAAATGTGATATTTTAAGGTAATCTGTAGATTTAATTTGAGAAGTTGATGTTTAATGCTCAGTTTTCTTAGAACGGTCCGCTCCATCTCAGTTGTTGTTGGCTTGTGCCAGCCAGAATGGTAATTTGGAATGCGTTGTTTCACTTTTCCAACTGTGAACGTAGTTTGGTTTGAAGTCTGACTTCTACAGTACACACATGCCATAGAGGCCCGTTTATAGGGTAGGCAATCCTTTACAGCACGGCAACACATTCACTTCAGGAAAGGACGAGAACACGTGTGAGAAAGTACATTTATGTCCTAGCCGGGATTCGAACTCGGAACCTCCCCACTCTGAGTCAGACTTCTCTCACCACTAGATGAGGTAGCCGGTGTTCCATCTTAGTTTCAGGCCAATAAGCACTTTATATGTCCAGGAAAAATTAATCATAAACAGCAACTTTTTTAATTGAACTACATATTCTGCTTCGAATGTTTTTGCAACTAAATGAGTGAGTAAGTAATAATGCAAAGGAATTGCATGTAACAGAAACAGAATTAACGCCAAGTAAAAGAAAGCTACGAATAAAGAGATGAAAAATGGATAAATTAATTTTAAATGACGTACAATAAAATAAATGTATGCTTATTGTACCACTAAGATTTCTGACAGTAAATACGAAATCCGAGAGAAACGTGTTAGATGGAGCAAAATTAAAAATTGAAACAGCGAAAAGATTAATTTATGCTTCAAACTGCACCTAGTAGAGAACCAGTAAAATATTTTGCTTCAATTTTAAACACTTGCATGACATGATAAACTATAGTCGATATTTATGGTGTCAAATACGTTAATGATTAATGACATTGTAAGGTAAAAACATGTACATAAGAAGAAAATACGTGCGTGAGCAAGGAAGAGAATCATTATTTCAGTGCGAGAAATTGTTTAAAAGGTGAGATGAATAGTTTTGGTAACTTGTTGAGCTTGCTATTACAATCGACAATTGCATAGCAAGAAATATGTTCATATTCTTGCAGGGACTGGAAATACATAGGGTTGAGTCTCGCTACGAGCGGTAAATTTGAGATATATTAATAGGTTTATATATATTTTAAATAAGATTTCTTTGATGTTATGAAAACTGGAAGACAGAAAAGAAAATCTTTGGAATGTTTTTTTCTGTAAATTGTCGTCTGTGTTTCTCTGGGAGTAACTTAAATACAAAAGTTTAAATAGAGTGATCACTTAGCTTTTACAAGGATCAGAACTTTTTTAAAAAAAAAAAAAAAACAGAGGGGGAATTTTTACATGCATTATCATTTAAAAGGGAGGAAAAGAAATGTGTAGGTAACTTCTTTCGTAACCATAGGAGTTTTCAAGTCCAACTGGTTATTATACTCGTTGGTATAGCTATTACTTTTATTTCTCCGCTTGGTAAATCTTTACTAATATATAAAGCTGTAGAGTTTGTTTGTTTGTTTGTTTGAACGCGCTAATCTCAGGAACTACTGGTTCGATTTGAAAAATTCTTTTTGTGTTGAATAGTCCATTTATCCAGAAAGACTTTAGGTTATAGTTTGAAAAGATTCAATTTTTAAACTTGCCTTTTGCAAGGCTTCACCCGATTTCTTGCAATACTTGGTTCATTAAAACCATCAATAAAAAATAAACTAATAATTCCACAGTTTTGATTTTTACGCCATTGGATAGAGCGATATTTTTAACCCCAGAATTGATTCGACTTTCAGTCGAATAAACAAGCTTTTATCTCCACTAGAAAAAAAGTTACAAGCGTTTGAACTTTTGAGTTTGAAAACCTCTTTCCTGATCAAACTATTAAAGTTTTATTGCGTTGCTATGGCGACATCTTTTAAATTCATTGTTGGTGTCCTTTTCTTCATTTCGTTTCTTAAAAGCATTTTATTTTACGGCGTTTCAACAAGGCAAATAATGCGATCGTCCGTGTTTCACTTGAATTCCTGCATACTTAATGGCTTATATTTTTTTTTTGGTACCATTTTGAAAATGTGTTTCAAATTAAATTGTAATTCATGTTTTTAGCAGGGACTTTTTTTTGGCTGCGATCTAAATATTAAAACAACTTTTTTGTTTGGAATTTTGCAATTAATGTTACAGGAAGAGAGCGGTTTGGAAATATTTGTTTTTGGTAGGGAATTGTATTTGTTTATTAGGGAGAGTGTTAAATATGTGCTACGTGACATTGTTTTTATTCCTGAGGAAGCATGTGCAAATAATGCGATTGACATTTTTATGCGGGAAAGTTTTTTAGCGAGCCGCTTTAGCGGGGAGTAGTTTTTTGAAACCGGTTTTGCTAAAACTTTCCTCCCTCCTTTAAATGCGAGCCGCCTTGGCGGCGAGTAATTTGTTTTAAGTTTCCTTACTACTTTAAAGGCGAGTTGCCTTGGCGGCGAGTAGTTTGTTGAAACTTTCCTCGCTACTTTAAAGGCGAGCTGCCTTGGCGGTTATATATCATTACTGAAACTTTCCTCGCTACTTTAAAGGCGAGCTGCCTTGGCGGTTATACATCATTATATACCGCCTTGACGGCGAGTAGTTTATTTAAATTTTCATCACTACTTTAAAGCCCGTGCAACGCCGGGCCCCACAGCTAGTGGTTTATAACTTCCATTACGAATTACTTATTGGAGATTTTTCAAATGTATTAGATTGTTTGGAATTTCTGACTGAGTTTTAGTATATTTGTAGGCTTCTGCTTACATTATTATTATGATTTAATCTTTTCGTCTACAAATACTGATACTAAAACTCGGTCAGAAATTCCAAACGATCTAACCCATTTGAAAAATCTCCAATAGGTGACTCGTAAATGAAGTTATGTATCATATACTAAGCAGAGAAATAAAAGCAATAGTTATTCTGTCCACTATTTTTTTTTTTCACAAGGAGACCAACTTGACAATTGGCTGATATTTAAAGTGCTATTTTCAGACATTTTCAATAGAAAGAGTATCACAAGCCACTTTTCTGTCCCTACAAAATTTCCAGTATGAGTCTATCGTTTCCTTTCTCAGGATTTCAACCCAAGACCCGCAACCGTAATTGATATACTTGCATAGTAAGAGGGGTCAGGGTGAAGAGTTGGAGGCTGATTGTGAACGAATCGATTTTTGTTGGATCGCAACGCGTTAATGATCTCTTTAGTTTAATCACAAGAGGATTGTTTCGCAACTGATTTAATTTGTAAAGTTTATTCTTAAAAATAAAAATATCATGAGAAATGAGCTGCAATTTTACAACTTTACAACAAAATTTTACCTTGACGCGAAAAGTTAAAAACATTATTAAACCGTTGAAATTGCATTTTACAGTAATAAACTGTAAAATTGGTAATTTAAGTTTATTACAGCGTAATTCAGTTTTGAACTAAATTGCGCGGTATATACTGTTGCTTTTACAGTATAATGCACATAAATTTTAGGGCAATAAGCTGCAAAATTGCTAAATTTACCGTAAGAAACTATAAAATTGCTAGTTTTACAGTTTATTACTGTGCATTTTACAGTTTTAAATTTTAACCTCGGCTGCCAGTATTTTACCGTAAAAACAACAGCTCATATTTTGTAGTGTAGTAATGAGGACTGCAGAAATATATCTTAAAGTTTTCAAGGGGGAACCCCCTTTTCAGTGAAAACGGAAGCCATTTTGATCCGAAAACTCACAAAATTTGCCACTGAGAAACAGGTACGGATGCAAGGGAGGGGCGATGGACATCCCTTGAGGTGCGATCGCCAACACCTGGTAAATTTTCAACATTGAAGTTCAAACAAAGGCATTTTTAGATTATCTTTCAGGGAAGGTTAAGGTATCTCCTCAGGATACGTTTTGCAATTGAAATCCAAAACGTATGAGGTCAACGATTGTAGAAAAACATGTATAGTGAAGGATACATAATAAAATCAATCGCCCCTTTCTTAAAACAGTTCCAGATCCATCTTTGTTGAGAAAAATAGCTCCTTGTAGCTTCAAAGGATGTGTATGAAATGTTCATTAATATTTACGTAACTCTAACGGGGTTATTAAAGTTACTTTTACTGGATGTTTAACTGAGCTTAAACTGAAACAATAAAGTCAAGCTTACAATTAAACTTTCATATTTTAAGGTTTAAGCAGTTAATATAATTGTTTAAAGACGATTTTTTTAAAGTTATAAATTGATACCTATTATAAAACATTTTGTATTATTTTGACTAATTATTGGAAACTAAATGCATAAACAACTATATTTTCATGTGTACAACTATTAAAGAATTTGTATGAGTAATAATTTGAAGTGATTTATGAACCATTTATATGAAACAAAATTCCCAACTTCTAAACCTGCTTATCGACAATTTCTAAGCACATATCATTGACTTCCTTAATGTGCAATTTTGAAAGTTTTCGAAGTAATAAAATTCTTAAGTTCTTTTATAAAAACAAAATGACGTATGGAAGTCATTTATATTTCTTTCCCTTTCATACAAGGCACTCAGGACAAATTTCCAGTCAACAAAGAAAAATTGTTGAACTAAAAAAAGGGTATAGAGAAATATATTTTTTTTATAATGCCAGGAAATAAATTAGATAAGAAAGAAGAGTACAAAAAATGAGGTAGCATTAATGGAGAAAAATTCTTCTTTCAGTAATTTATTAGTTAATGAAATTTTTACTGGTGTTTTTCTAGCCTTTCAGGAGCAAAACATAGGAAAATATTTTTTCTCACTCTGTTTGGAACATATGCTCAAGTAATGTCTTTGACCGATTTCTTTCTCCAAAATGCTTGTCCTAAAAGAAGATAATCATTCTTGATTTCATGTCTTTGACCTGATTGTAGGACATAAAAATGTGACAGAAATAGTTACATCAATCCAAATTTAGTACTTAAAGTGGAATTAAGTGAATTTTGTTGAACTGGGAATTCAGTTTCTTAACCTGTGTATGAACTCTAGGTTAAGGAACATTGCCCTACTTGTTATTTTCTTTTCATTGTAAAATAATCCTAAATATAGTTTTAAAAAACTAAAAAAATACGCTTTTAGAGTAAGTCAAACTAAAAAAAAGTTTCATAACTATTGAATATCCGCTTAGTTTACATGTATTTATAATGTATCAACACGTAATATAGTTCAGCCTTTAGTAATAATAATAGCATTAAATACATTATCTTTATATTTGCAAAGTACGTTAATTTTATCTTTTATTCAGAGTTTCATACAAACTAATACAAACAACTGAAATACTAAAATACATGTAATATAGTTTTGCTTTTAGTATTAATAATAGTATAAAATATATTACTTTTATATTTGTAAAGAACGTGAATTTTATCTTTTATTCAGTTACATAAATACATACCCACAAGTGAAACTAATAAAAGCGTATTAAAAAGACGAAATAACGATACTTCTTATATCACAATTTGCTCATATTTATTTAATGCACATTACTTATAATACAACTTTGAGGTTTGCAATGCTTAAATCAGCTCAGTTTGTGTTTAAAATTACTTGAATACGAATTGTTTTGAACAAACTTGGGAATGAAAAATAAAATAGTATAAAGGGTTAAGACTGCTTCAAATAACGAGTATTGCAGTAATAAATATATCTATATGTCTTCAAATCGAGACAGAATTATTACTCCAGTAGTTAACATTGAAAATTCCTTTAAATGCAATTACTCCTTTAAGGATAGCTTAGTTAAATATTCTCCTTTTAACGGAGCTAAGAATGAGGCCCTTGATGAAATATTCAGGAAGATTTTTCCGCAAAACTTTTCTAAAGTGAACATTGATTGCTTCGCAAATGCGAATTCCACTCGCGCACCACTGCCCTCTGTTACAAAAGCCTCCCGCCAGCTTAGTTACACTTTAGGTTCATTGCCTTAGGTACACAATTGCTTAATTTAACAGTCAGCCACTTCCTAAGGCAAACATTCATTGCACAGGAATATCTAATGTGACTTTTAGACAAAGACTAATTAAATTGAATTCCTCTCACGGAACACTGTGTCTCGTTACAAGAAAAGATTACTTTCAGTTTACCCTCAGTTTGCATAGAAAAGAAAATTGTTATAGTCTGGCGAAGTCGATGCAGTCTAAAAGAAGGAGTTGTGTGTCGTTGGTGAATTTTGGCACGGTTTCTTTGTCCTCAAAGGTATACTTTTCGCTTTTTATTTTTGTAGCACCAAACAGTTACTTTTATGCGATTCCATTTTAAAAAAAATAGCACCGATTTCTGTAAAAAAAATAGCCTGCAGAGACACCAAATATGCCAGGTTCTTGTTTCGTTGCACGAGTTTTTGAAGAACATAGAAGATAAATTATAGTTAATCGTTGAAGATTTCTATAAGCATTATTCATATGATAATACTTTGGCTCTGTAATGGAGAAAATGCTGTTAATTCAATATTTTTTTCTGGAAATCTTCAAAATTGAACTCCATTATATGGTAGTAAAGGCCATGTTCTTCATTAAGTATGTGAAATGAAACAAAAATCACCATATATTATTTCTCTAAGCCGAATCCTATACCCGGTCGAAACTTGCTCATTTCTTTATCGAATTGCATGAAAATTTATGATTTTGAAGTTTCTCAACGGGTAAAACGGGTCAGATTCTTAGTTACCAACCATTTCTGTGACTAGTAGACGTATCTTAGCTTTCTAAAATTAACCTAGAAATTTTCATTTTTCTGTACCTATCAATAGTCACATATCAACTTTTTTCCACTTGCTCTTTCAATTATTTTTGTCAATAGACTGAATGTCAGTGCGTAGTCCAAACCCTTATTACTATTCAACGGAATGTTTCAATTCTCGCGTTCGGAATACTGTTTGAAAATGTAAATAACTTTGTAGGGTTATGGCAGATTACGTGAAAGGCATTTGATTCGCAATTTTCATTACCCTCTACCTACCTTTCCTCTATACCCATATTAAAAGCAATGTATGCATCAGAATTTTATAATAGCAAATTAAAAAAAAAAAAAAATGCTAACGAAATGAATTTTGTTTCTGACAGTTTAGTTAGATTACGAAAAAAGTGTTTGCTATCGAGGGGATTACAGCTAGCATATTTATGATTGTGCGCCTTGTATTTTAAATGTTGAATTGTTATTTATTTTGTATTGTTTTAAAGTATGTACAATGTACATACCATGTTTAATTGAAATAGATCCAGTAGTTTTGGAGATAAAATGACCGAGTCTGAAAAGTCTCTTAATTTTTTTTGTACTAGTGTATTTCATTTATGTCGCATGTCTTTACTTTCATTTCTCTTACGGGTTAGTGAAAAATTTGCATTTAACTTCAAATTAGAAAGGGTGATTTATTCATTTTTTTTCTTCCTACCCAAGTGGTTTTAGTTTAAAGAATTATTTATTTATCACTTTCATTTTTATGATGTCAGTTTTAGTGTATTTTAGTTCCCGTTTACTTCAACACAGTTGACTATAATTTGATGAATAACAATTATTCAGTAAGATTAAAATAACTAAACAATATGTGTATATTTGCAGTAAAGGATTAATTTATATCTACGTGGTGTTTTATCAAGTTATGTTTTGAAGAACTGTTTATATTCCACAGATATTGAACACTAGGGCCGTGGTGGCCTGGCCGGTAAGGCGTCAGACAAGTAGTTGGAGTTTTCCGAGTTAGATGCCAGCCGATAGAAGATCATCGGTGTTCGTTAATGGTGACTGGGGCACGTTAAATATGTTTGTGGTCAAAGTCTTCTATGTTCTCATTCCAAATCAATACTTCTGGAGGTGCTAGACCACAGGTTGCTCGCTTCTCGTCTGGATTAAAAAACAAAGCTCTACTCAGGCCTCATCCAACCGATTAAACCACGTGTAGTAGTAGATATGGGGAGCCCTGGAGCTTGTGTGTTTTGTGTGTGTGTGTGTGGGGGGGGGGGGTGGTGTGCGTGTGTGTGTGTGTTTTGTGTCTGTGTGTTATTTAACTCTCCTTTGTTTAAAATGTTGATAATTGCAGCATACATAATTTTTCGGCAAAAGCAAAGAATCTGAAAAGTATGGCAATTCTTACTGTTAATTCATTTCTTGTACACTATTTGTACTTTTCTTTTTACTTTGTCTAGAACAAGAGTATAGTTTTTATGTACCATCGGTAGTCACTTTCGAATGCTTATACTTTTTCTGCTTTCTAGAATCAATATAAAAAGAATAGTATAAGAGAGTAAATAAAATAACATAAAGCTCCTTTATACATGTCGAAAATTTCGACGTGATAACGGAATTTTTTCGGAGAATTCTTTTGTTCCAGCAAACGTAATCAAATACAGAGCGACAATGCAATTTAGGTGCTCTGTTTTATGTCTAATAAAAACAAAACTTCAAGAAGGAAGAAAATAAGGCTAAAGGAAATCCGTCTATGCCAAAGCTTATTGGTTTGATTTAAAAAGTTATCAGTGAAGGCTTTAGATATTTTTATCCTGTTTTCTTTGCTGCCATTAAACCAATCTGAAATTTTGTGCTTAAAAATTGATTGATTTTTACGAATAAAATACATATAAATCAAGAATAAAAACATTAAATATTAACACGGTTTCAAAAAAAAGTGTTCATTTCATAAGAAAATTTAATGAAACTGTTTAAATTTTCTAAAAAAGTTTTGAACGAAAAGAATGGATCAATCACCACGATATTTTTCAATATGGTAAAATTTATCTGTAAAATTATTCATTATTTAAAAAAATAAATTAATTAATCATCCAAACTACGGTACAAGAGAAATTTTATAAAATATTAGCTTAGTACTCAACTAGTTTTTGTTTTACTACTGAAAAAAAAATGCTACGGCAAACATCTGGAATCTTTTATATATCCGATCAAAAACATTTCACGACACCTGGTCAAACTGTCTATGCCGTTACTGATATCGAATTCGCTAGTAAAAGAAAGATCAAAGACACATAAATGCAGTCAAAGTTAGCTCCATTGTTTAAGAATATTTCAACTGGTTTTCACTGTTTAGCACAACGTTTGATTGATCGCTGTTTAGAAGGGCCATTCACTGATTTTTTCACCTTTTTTTCATAGTGGAGAAAAGTTGAAGATCTCAAACTGCGTTTCAAAAGTTTTAGGTGTCGAACTGATGGATCAATAGATTTTACATCAATCATTTCTTGTGCAGAAAAAATCACCAAAAGTTTGAAAATTTTTAGAGACTTTTCTTACAAGTTTTGGAAGTGGAACGGCATAAGGATTTTATTCTTTTAAAAGTGTCCCCAAATCTACTTGATTTTTCGTCGTTAGGGAATATTTTATGGTGCATATGTTACATTTCGGTGTTGTAAGAATTTGAATGATGTAGGTCAGGGGTGTTCAACCATTTATACTTTGGGGATCCTTTAAAACTTATCGCTTTCTTGAAGAAACATCTTGATCAAATAGCAAAATAACCAGACTCAAAGCTGGTTTTTACTCACATTTACCAAATTGCTTACATGGATAAATATAGGTGTATTGTCCTTACTGCGTCTCGAGGTAACATGAAATAGGCTCCAGATTAAAGAACAAGAAAATAATGTTTTATTTTTTTATATTTTTTTAATACACTTCTTTGGAGGGATGGAAAAAAATTACAATAGTTAATGAAATATTTTCTACCAAAAGTGCACAATTCGTGACGAATTTCTTTAAATTAATGGTTATTAGCGTAATTAGAGGTAACAGGACCCGCCAGGTAAAATGCCCCAGTTATTATGCCAGAGAAATGCCTGGACTCCGAAATCTCTACAAAATGTTTGAATAAGATCAATAGTTTCAATGTTCCTTTAAAAGCATTCAAATGTAGCAACTAATTTGGAGCAAAATTTTCTGATAAAATTTTGCGACTGATTTTGGACGGAACGAGTAAAAAAAAATCCTTATTTGATGCCTTACCAAGTGCCACATACAACTTGAGTCAAAATGCATGTACATTTTAAAAATACTCTTATGTGGAAACGTAGAAAAGCTTTAGGTTGTTTCTGATTTTTAAATTGAGCACCAGAAAACAGATTATTGGCATTTGATGTATTACTAAGTGCCACATACAACATGAGTCAACATGTACGCACATTTTTAAATTCTCTTACGTGGAAACGTAGAAAAGCTTTAGGTTGTTTCTGATTTTTAAATTGAGCGCCAGAAAATAAATTAAGGCAATTCAAATTAAAAGTATGCATTACAAATAAGCAAACAATTAATTTCGTTAAGCCGTTTGATTATTTAGACGGTAAAATCGAGAAAATACTAGAATTACGCAATTTAAAAATGTCTTTGACAAAATAAGGAAGAGTAATTTCAATGCACTTTACTCTGAATTAAAAATGGGCACTGTTTATTTAAAACCGTTGTTTTTTATCACTATGTGAAAAATTTAATTGTAGTAAAAGTTCATTGTATGCATAGGGGCAATCGATATACTAGCTACGCTACTAAATACTTATAGTTTGATGTAACATTTCCAATTCAATTTAATCAGTGTTTTAGAAAAATTCAACTTTTTCATTTGAAAGTTGTTAAATATATGGTCTAGAAAAATAATATCTTAGCTGCAATTAAGGCTCTGAGCAAATTTGCAGTTTATTGTTTCATTTTATGCGATGGCTGTTTTTGTTATTTCACCAAGTTTTAACACAAACTCCATTGTAATTATATTTTAATAAAGTGTAGCATTTTTCAGAAAATAAATCTTATGAAAACGGCTTAGTTTTGCATTAGTTTGTTTTCTTAATACTAAACAACAGCACCAGATAAATAATATGCTATTTTAAACAATGAAAAGCAGAAATTACTCAGTAATGTGAAGAAATTTTTGATGCAACGTCAACCAATATTTTGTTTAAAATATAATTATTACCAAACAACTTATCTTTTTCATTGTCTGAAATTTTTCCTCCGCCCGTGTTTTAATTAAAATGAAAGTAAAAGATAATTTTTAAAACAGCTAGTTCTTTAATGGAATTCTTGGTAAACATGTTCTTCGGGATTTTAATTGTTGAATAATTCAGCACTGAAAGCTTTGTTTATAATATTTCTTAGTAGCAATAGTGTAAAAAAATACAGGGATGTTGAAGGGTACGTGCGTGGATTTGTGTGTGTCAACATCTCTTTAACATTTAGATTAATAGAAAAAATAAAAGCTTTGAATATATGTAACTGACGTACTAAAGTTTTGTAATCATTCAATTTTCCGTCCCCATTTATCCTTACATGAAATAATTTAAAAAACAAACATGAACTTTTGAGACATACAGGTCTAATAGATTCCTTAAAGAACTAAACAGTTTTTTTGAAAAAAGAAAAAAAAAATGTTATAACTTTCAAAATCCAACTACGAAAGCTTTTGAGCCTACCAGTTACTAAAACGTGGCCATTGAAAATTATAAATCTATTGGCATCATTTTAACGTAGAAAAAAAAAAAACAGATTTAACAAAAAACTTTCATGTATTTTAGAGGTATTTTTAAACATTTACAAGTGAAGATGCGTCGGATTCGCTTTGATGTGATCATCGACAAAGCAATGATTTATTAAATTGCTAAAACTTTAAAATTAATTAAAGCGTTTAGAACAAATAAATGAAAATGGACAATTCAATAATAGAATAATCATGCAGTCAACTTGGAAATAATGAAGGTAGAGCATTCATTTGGCTGAAACTACGGTTAAACAATTTTGTCCAACTATCTTCAGAATTCAATGATTTGAAAGTGTGCGTCTGGCAGAAATTTAAGCCTTTATATTCAATCAAATTAATTTCCTAAACACTCTCACCTTAATTGCTCATAATAAAATTTTAACGACGTCTCAGTTGCAATCGAATTTATGTGCATTTGTATTAACTAATTATATGAATCGGTATTTCTGGAAAATAATATATTTACTTATAAAAAGGGATGAAATGAAATAAGTTCGAAAACATTCCTTATTAAATATTTGCTTAAACTGTTGTTGAAAAAACTGTACGTAGAAAATATTAAGATATCCGTTGATTGTGAATTGAAATTTCAAAAAATCCTCATTGATGGGAAAGAAGAGCTTTTTTTGCTCAAATAATCTAAACTTATCTGTTCCAAACCAAATTTCGTTATGAGCCAAATATGTTAAAACACATAAGTTCTAAAAATTAAATGTGTAGATAAGGATTCGTTTTCAAATAGACGTTGTAATCACGAAGTTCTAACTAAGGACGATTTGCTCTAAATTATTGTGTCTAGATGATTTCTGATGTCATCAGGATTGACCTGATTCTTAAAATCTTGTCTTAGTTCGAATACTGCCCTGATTTTATCAGGAGTAAACTGATTCTTAGCATCTTGTCTTGGTTCTTAAACTGTCCTGATTTCAACAGGATTGAACTGATTTCTAGAATCGTGTCTTGGTTCTAAAACTATGTTGATAGCATTAGGATTGAACTGATTTCTAGAATCTTGTCTTGGTTCTAAAACTGTTCTGATTTCATCAGGATTGAACTAATTCCTAGAACCTTGTCCTTGGTTTAAAAACTGTCCTGATATCATCAGGATTGAACTGATTCCTAAATCCTTGTCTTGGTTCTAAAATTTTTTTGATATCATTATCATCAGAATTGAACTGATTCTTAGAATCTTGTCTTGGTTTTAGAACTATTCTGATTTCAACAGGATTGAACTGGTTCCTAGAATTTGTCTTGATTCTCAAACTGTCCTGATTTCATCAGGGTTGACCTGATTCTCAGAATCTTTTCTTGACTCTAAAACTGTCCTGATTTTGTCCATAAATTCGATTTATAACCCTAATTTGTTCTGAATTTTTGCAAAATTTTAGTAAAATCAAGTTGAAAGTACTGTTTCTTAAAGATAAGATTAAACATTTCTAATGTTAGTGATTAAAAGCTAGAATTTACTGAAGCATACAGGTGATTCTGCTACAGCGGAAAGGTTTGTGTCACACACTGATATTTTCATTCTCTTCAATTTCTTTAAAAATATTTCTTCTGGAAATATAAATAAACTGATAAAAATTTCAGCTCCATTTTTTACTACTAAATATGTATCTCAAGAATATTCATCATAAAAGTCTAAGCAATGGGAAAGCATCATCTCAAAAAACGAGTAGGAACATAAGTCATCCAAATGGGACTGTCAGTCATCCAAATGGGTGGAGATTGAAGTTTTTTCCTTTGGAAGAATTGTTTCAAAAAGTGTCAACACTACGGATTTACGTTTGAACAGTGAAAATTTGCTCAGAAACGCTATATGTCAACACTTTCACGGAAAAATAAACAAAAGTCAACTTAACCCTTCACTGCACGATTTTTTATCTTTTCATGAAAAAAAATCATATGTTACCTCTTGACAGCCCTGAATTCAAGGAAATGAAGAAAAAGATTATTCTTAAAAATTTGCACCTAAAATGATGTTTTAATTGTTTGTTCCACATATGGCACAAAGCACATTGTATATAATTATACCGATAAGTATACTAATCTACAATATGTTTCGTGCCATAAAATGAGACAGAATTAGCTCCCTTCTATTCTTTGTTACTAATCTGGCACAGTTAAAAAATAATTCATTCTTAAAAGGTGTACGCAAATATTTAAGCTTTAATGTATCATAAACAAAAGTAGAAGGTTCGTAAACCTACCTGGATTTTTATTAGCAGCTTTCTCCAACTTTTTGTATTGGAAATTCAATAGAAAATACACACTTCTTACTGTATTGCAGACACTCTATTTTTCAAAAGCAAGAGCTGTAATAGCTAGATTAGTGCAGCCATCAAGTGCATAAAAATCATATTAAACTGTTATAGTAACGTTCCAGAAGTGGCACAAAGCTCAGTTAGTGTGTGTGTGTGTGTGACTGTATTTAAATCTCACTGGAATATATGAGGATTTTTTTGGTTTGTGCCAGATCTGGCACACCGTACAGTGAAGGGTTAATAATAATATGAAAAAATATGACAATGTACCGAATCTAACCGTCCAGATTTTATTGGATACGCGGAATCAGTTTTCAAGAAAGTGACAGTTCTTTTCAATGCATTAACTACTGTGCACCCTAAAACCAGTAACTTCGAATTTGTACATCTGCTTGAGAGAAGAATGTCATTGTGCCCTAAAAACACTTTTTTTAATAGTGTCAGCATCAAGTATGATGACTTCAACATCTTTTTTATAAATACATGTGACACATAATGTTTTTTCTATTTTGATTAGCCTTCACTCACAAAAAGTGCAGTTTCGAAAAACAGCTCAAGTGCAAAAATCCTGTTGCTAATCATATAATTGAAATGCTTTTATAGATTACTGTGAAATTCTTCGTGATTAATTTTATCATTATCTTTTATTGAAGTATAAAATTGCTTAAGAATAAAATGTCTGCTGTGGTTAAAATAAATTTCGAAAATATTATTTAAAGTGATAAGACATTTAAAAAAACCACATGAATTGAAAAGATTATGTACTTTAAGTAAAAAGTATTAAGATTAAGATAATACCTTCTTTAAATGCATAAGGTATAAATTTTCACACTTTTTTTGATAATGAAATTTTTTCTAAAGCTTAACTGCCAAGAATGAGTTAAAGTGTATCGTATTAAATACTTTAACTCAATGACTATTTTCTGTTTTCAATGGATTTTGTTTACTGTTAGCTTTATTACAAAGAAATTCAGCACAATTTAAAACAATGTTAAGCATGGGAAAAGAGTATTTTCTTCTTCTTTTATTTTGATGAAGGAATATTTATTTTTTCGAAGTAATGGAGAAACATTAAGGTATAAAATGAAAATTTCCATTATTTCTGTTGTATTAAATGAACGATAATAAACAGATTTACAGCAGTAACATTCGCAAAAAATATATTACATTTTTAATGCAAGATTATTTTATGGACAGATAAGATAAATAAAAGCTTAAAATTAAAAGCTTACGGTTGCAATTTACTTCATTAATTAAAAAAGAACTTAAAAGTATATTAATACTTTTTACCCTTTGAAATCGCAACTAAAATTTTACATTTTGAATTTTTATTTTTGTTTAGCTTTTTGTAAACGCAGTCTTCTCTTGAAAATTTCTAAACATTCACCAAGTTGTTCCAAGCAAGTTTCACAAAAATGCTTTTGCCTCAATTTTAGAAGGATTCCGTGTGCTTAGTACTACAACTAAGTAACTACGAATTGGCAAAAACAGAAGGTTTCACTTTTGTTAAAGAAATTTTGTTGAAATGAAATTATAAATACTAATAGTTAAATAAAATTTACAAACGGTAGTAAAATAGCATTTAAATCAAGTGTTCACTTCGTACAAAAGTTGTTGATACCTTTACTTTGTTGAGTTTTTTCAAAGCAGTACGAAAATAACTGAATTGTATTAAGCAATAAGTCTCCGTCCTTCATTAAACTAATTCAAATCACAAGTTCTACTTCACTACACTGCAAAAAATGAACTGTTGTTTTTTCAGTATAATATTGGCAGCCGAGGTTTCAATTCAAAACTGTAAAATGCACAGTAATAAATTGTAAAACTAGAAATTTTAGTTTCTTACTGTATAAAATTAGCAATTTTGCAGTTTTTTACGGTAAATTTAGCTGTATTATACTCTAAAAACAACAGTATAATACTGGCAGCTAAGGTTCCAGTTTATAACTGTAAAATGCAAGGTATTAAACTGTAAAATGATCAATTTGACAGTTTATCGTTGTAAAATTAGCAATTTTTGCAGTTTATTATCATAACATTAGCTGTATTATACTGTAAAAACAACATTCAATTTTTACAGTGTACTGTTACGGACTCTCGCTGATGGGCACAACTTACTTTATCTACCAGTTTTTCGGACCTCTCAGTTTCAATAAGGTGACATCTGCCTCCAGTTCGGTTATTGTCAAATCCAAACTGATGACTTCCTAATAAGGACGAAACTGCAGTCTGTGGGAGTCATAACTGAACTGTTGGTATATTGCATACAACTGAATTGCAGTTTTCTACTAGTATTCAGCCGGCCATTCATCTCCTTACAAAAATGATGGGAATGATGAGAATGCCTTGTATTTTTAATGTGTTATTAGTGGTCACTTACAGGCAATTTCACTGCAACAGACGTATAAGGTTTTCACAAAACAGCTTAAAAATACTAGGAATATGCTATATGCTTGTTTTGCTTGAGGAACTTAATAAAGAATAAATTCTTTACTTCTACTTAATGTAGTTAAATTTTGAATATTTCTTGAAATTTTTTTTAAAAATAATATTATTTTCTTCGTAGCGGACATATCTCTTATGATACTTCCGTTACGAGCCCAAAAACCACCATGTTAAAAATGTTTCTAGAAATCTTCAATTTGTAATGATAGTTTTTAGAAGCAGATTCCATGTTCTGCATAAAATTCATTTGACGAACATGGATTCAGTAAATTTATAGTTTTTAAAGTCTGTTTTGTGTAGTAGCTGATGCTTTTGTTAAAATGGAATTGGCCCTCTGCAAAAAATGAACTGCTGTTTTTACAGAAATAATACTGGCAGTCGATTTTCTAATTTAAACCTGAAAAATGCACAGTAATAAACTGTAAAACTAGCAATTTTAGTTTCTTACTGTAAAGCTAGAAATTTTGCAGTTTATTGCAGTAAAATTTATCTGTATTATACTGTAAAAATAACAGTATAATACTGGCAGCAGAGGTTCCAGTTTAAAACTGTAAAATGCACGGTAATAAACTGCAAAATTTTGCAATTTATTACTGAAAAATTAGTAATTTTTCAGTTTAGTGCTGTAACAGTAGAAATTTTACAGCTTATTACAATAAAATTGGCATTTTCTACAGTTTAATACTAGAAAATTAGCTGCATTATACTGTAAAAATAACATTTTACACAGTGCCTAACGTATTTTTCCTTAATTATTCTTCCCCTTGTAAGCCAACAACCTAAACCGTACAGCACGAAATGCTGAACACCCCCCGCAAGTATGTCGAATCTATTGTCCTCAAAGTCCTGGCTTACACAGAAAGATTCTGCCGAATAGGGCTCGAGGCGCCCTTTTATTCCATCCTTTAAATTCTTAAATCTCGTCATTCGAATCCTTTCCTCGCCCCAACAATGAATCAAGAGCGCCACAGTTCATGCAGAGTACTTAATCCGCACGTTGGCTGTCATGGAAACGCAGCTGTTTGTGTCCAAACCGACTTTGTAAGTGGAGAAGGAAATGTCTCCAATCATATAAACAATAGAAACACTCAAAATGGAGCTGGAGAAATGAAAATGGCACAGGCGCATCCATTCTATTCGTATGCATGGAAGCAAGACATCTGTTACTCGGGGAGGAATGTTAAGATTTGATATGGAAGAAGATATTTGCTAGGCTTGATATTTGATATGCTATTGAAGATTAAGTGAAAACGTTTTATTGAATCGAAACTCTTCTCAATTCTTTAAATTTAAGCCATCAATGTATTTTCATACTTCTAAAAAAAATTTTTTTAAGGTCACATACTTTGAGATTTTTTGAACGTTTTTAACACTGAAAATTAATCAGGAAAATAAATGTCATAAACTCCCATTCTACGTACATGAAATCATTTGAGTTCGGTCAGAATCAAAAACAGTTAAGTCCATTTTTTAATAAAAATAATTTTAGTGCAAACTATTAGACGCGTCCATTTCCTCCTGCAAATCGGATGTTTAGTTTTCCTTCGAGCAGTGGTCAGGCAGTTTGTGTACACTAGAAAGTCAAAACCCTAATTGCACATTTCTAATTTCGGTCAGCCGAAAATCAGTCACTTTTTATAGAGAGTTAAAGTCAGACTTTCTCTACAGAACTTAATTCAATTTTGTGTACTTACAAGGTTGAGTTCTTCAAACCAGCTTTAACGAATCGTTTAATGACATGTAAGCAAAAATATCACTTTCGAATTATCACACAGGGTGGAATTTGAACAGTGTTTCTACTTTTGCTGAAAAAATGCTTGTAATGTATTGGGCACGATTACTTTTGAAACTGTTAAGTGTTTCTAAATCTACACTTTTCTGATAACAAAACTATAAAAAAAGGAGAAAAATGCTCATTATTTTAAAGAAAGTTTATGTGCTGAACCAAGACATATTTTTAAGAAGCCAACTATAATAAAGTTAGAACGTGACGTGTTAACCAAAGTCGAAGGGGCTGCTTGAATGACACTTGGTAGATAAAAGCTGTGAAAAAATAAAACTCCATCTAAAACGCTTTGATATAGTAGAAGTTTTTTTTCAGTTCTGGTACATTATTGATTTCTTGGGTAAGTTAACCTATTGCCTCATTAAAAAACAAGGAAAGAAGAGATATTATGAAATGCTGGTAGATTTCGACTAATCAGGAAACTTAAGTTGAAATAAGTGTGAATTAAAAATTTAACAAACTAGAAAAGAAGAGATTTTATGAAATGCTGGTAGATTTTGACTCAGCAGGAAACTTAAGTTGAAATAAGTGTGAATTAAAAATTTAACAAACTAGAAAAGAAGAGATTTTATGAAATGCTGGTAGATTTTGACTCAGCAGGAAACTTAAGTTGAAATATGTGTGAATTAAAAATTTAACAAAGGAGGAAAGAAGAGATTTAGCAACGCCAATATAAAATGCCTACCGCATTTGCTTCAAACCGCTATCCATCTGTTCGGAAGAAAGCGCTACCTTACGGCCTGCAACTATCGGCGATTGATTCAAATTAAATTTTTGACTGGTTGATTTCTGAAGTTAAATTTAGAAAGGAACCAATCCGTAATTTCTCTGCTATTTTTTTTTTCGATAGCTCCCAGCGTGGTCAGATCTTTGGGCTCATTTTTGCTCTATGTTAAAACCCAGAAAGCGATAGGCATCTAGTATTAAGGATTCATTGACTAAAGTTACTGATGACATTTGTATTGTAAGGAAATTGAAATGAAAATAGGCTAAACAGAAAGAAGAAAGGATAAAAGATGAACCAATAAAATCCTATTCAGGATACCATATAATAAGAAGATACTGAGATGGAGTTTACTGTGCCGTTAGAGAGATGAGAGTGTAAAGCTGAAAAAATTAAGAAACATTTTAGCAGACTTTTTCTGACCCGTCTAGTTGTAATTCAGTAGAACTTCTTAAATACGAACCATATGATTTCAAATAGGGATGAACTGATAAGCAAAATGGCCGATTACCGATTAATCGGCAAATCCGAATAAGGATGTGGATGATTGTTTTTAATACTACTAATTTTACTATCACTGTTTTTTTTCTTTTTTATTCAATTCCGAGTTTAGAAATAGTGACTAATTTATTCCTCAGAAAAGATTTATTTTTTTTTCCATTTTCGTAATTTTCCCACCATAATTTCAAAATTTCATTAAATTTTTTGAACCAATTTTGAAAACTGGAGGTTATCTAAAAGCAATGTGCTAAGAAGAAAAGTATCGATACATTAAAAATGTTGAGACATTGTCTATGTGTATATTTATTCAAAGTGGGAGAATTAATCTATTAAAAATTTTATATCAGCTGTGAGGATTATAATTGCTGTCAATAAAATTATTCATCATAGTTTCTTAGTGAAGGTATACTTTAAAGGACAATATTAAAAAATATTTTTCCGCCGATTAATAGGCTTGATTTTGCCGATTATTGATAATCAGCAAAGTGGCCGATTATTGCTGATCCCTAATTTTAAACTGCAATAATTCGAGAATAAGCACTCAAAACAAGTAGTTCATTGGTTCAGAAAAAAAGGAGTGCATTTTTTAATTAAATTTTTGACTCATTAGCGCATTGTGCGTAATTGTATAGTACTGTATTGTACTGTATGTTTAATGATATATTTTTTCTACTGTAATACTGTTTATACTCTATGCTTCTACTATTAATTGAATAAATAATATTTTACGCGGAAAGGCATTTCTCTCTTACCTGTTACAATAACTATTCAGCCACTTTCTAGCTGTTCCTTCGCACTGTCAGGGCTTGTGAAAAGCATAATGTGTACTGTAATCTGAGCGGTATGATAATCCGAATTCCCCACGGTCCCAATTATCTCGGATTAAAGATCTTTTATTGAATAACATTTCTTGATTTAAAGCGATTTTTGACAAAGTAGCGAAAATAATATTGAAGCTTAAAGCTAAATTACAATAAGTTGTAAAAGACAAATTTCTCTGAACGACACAGGAATTCAGCTCTAAGGACAACTTGCGAAGCAAACAACACTGCAAAAAATTAACTTGTTTTTACAGTGTAATACTGGTAACCGAGGTTGCAGTTTAAAACTGTAAAATGCACTGTAATAAACTACAAAATTAGCAATTTTACAGTTTAGTACTGTAAAATTAGAAATTTTATATTTCATCACTGTAAAGTTAACAATTTTTACAGTTTAATACTATAAAATTAGCTGCATTATACTGTAAAAACAACATTCAGTTTTTACAGTGATGCAAAAAAGAAGAAAAACGCAAGAATGGCACATTAAGTTTTTACTCTAAATTGTTTTACCTTAGCTAATATTTTTGAATTTCGGTACCAATTTACCATCAGAGCAGTCCGGAATAAGAATTTCAGGTAATTTAATTATAAAGTAAATAAAAAGATGAAAAAATATATTAGTTCCAATTTTGTTCAAATATTTTTGTGTTGAAAATTCGATGGAGTTCATAAGGTTTTCGTAAAATTTGTTGGATATGAGCTAATCAGTAGCTAAATTGAGAATTACGAAAATATTGAGAATCGCGAAGATTAATGAACATCTTGTAAAACTCACCCCAATATATGTTACAGTTATATACTGGAACCTCTGCTGCCAGTATTATACTGTCGTTTTTATAATATAATACAGCAAATGTTATGGTAATATTGCTAATTTTACAGTAATAAACTGTAAAATTGCTAGTTTTACAGTGATAAACTGTAAACAAGCTAGTTTTACAGTTTATTACTGTGCATTTTACAGTTTTAAACTAGAACCTCTGCTGCCAGTATTATACTGAAAAAATAACATTGTATTTTTTACAGTGTATAAGACATTTTTGAATGAATAATTTCAAAAATAAATTTAGCACAGCTACTTATTTAGAAAAATCAATTCTGATGGACTCGAGCGAGAAATATATTATTCGTTTTCAATGAAACATGCATTATGTGGTGAAAAATAATTCATTTAAGAATGTGTTTAAAGAATCTTTCGAGAACTTTTTTTTTACGTCTTCAAAGCACTCATAGCGATTCTCGTCAGCTTAACAAAAGCAGAAAATGAAGAAAGTTTTGAAATACCCATCTGTGCACTTGAATGGAAACTTTCCCACCAGTAAAGATATTAAAGAACCCGACAGCAGTTTCGTATACTTTTAATAGAAATGGGAAAAAATACAAAGCAAGCAAACCTAAGCTCTTTATCTTGCAGAAGTATTCGTAAGGATTTAGAAGATTTATTTCTTTTGTTTCATCCGCAATTCTCGCCTATGCCTCATAATAGCGTAACCAAAGTACAAGGAAGCTACTGGACGCTTCTTTCCATGTTGGAAAATATATATTCAATATTTTTTCAATGTTCTAAGGCTTTGCTTTAGATTTAGATGCTCTTTTCCTTATTTGTGTTGTTTGTAAATATATTGTTTCCCAGAACAATAGATTTTGATCAGTACGGTTGAACTTCATCCCACACAACATATACATGTATCTAAAATGCACAGCTAAATCTCTGAATAAAAGTTTACCGCAAAGAATTAAATTAAACATTTCGCTTATTGGTATGATCCACAACATTGAAAAACATAAAATGTTGTTTATACGGTACACCTTAAAAAATGGATGTTGATTTTACAGTATTATACAGCTAATTTTACAGAAACAAACTAAAACTTGCTAATTTTACAGTAATGAACTGTAAAATTACTTTTTTTACAATAATAACTGTAAAATTGCTGCATTACAGCAATGAACTATAAAATTGCTAATTTTACAGTTTATTACTATGCATTTTAAAATTTTAAACTGGAACCTCTGCCAGTGTTATACTGTTGTTTTTACAGTATAACACATCTAATTTTGTTGTAATAAATTGTAAGATTGCTGCTTTACAAACAAACTGTAACATTGTTTGTTTTACAGTTTATTACTGTACATTTTACTGTCTTAAACTAGAACCTCTGCTGCCCGTATTATGCTGTAAAAACAACGTTTTTTTCAGTGTATAATACAGCTAATTATATAGTAATAAACTGTAAAATTGTTAATTTAGAGTAAAAAACTGTAAAACTGCTCATTTTAGTTTAGAACTGTATTTTACAGTTTTAAACTGGAACCTCTGTTACCAGAATTGTACTGCTGTTATTACAGAATAATATAGCTTATTCTATGGTAATAAACTGTAAAAATGCTAATTTTACAGTTTATTACCATAAAACTAGCTGTATTATTCGGTAAAAGCAACAATTCATTTTTTGCAGTACGTTAGACTGTAGAATAAAGGTGAATTGGTGCTAGGTGGCTTGTCCTCTTTCTTCCTTGGCAAAAGTAGGAAACGTCGTTTGCACCGCCGGCATGTTATTTCTCATTCTTAATTTTTATATATTAACAGAGCTGTTGGTGTTTTTCAATGACTTTATACATTTATTGAGTGAGATGTTTTAAGATTTAATATTTTTGGGAGGCTCAATTTATTTAGTCGAAAATTCTCTTTATGTTCTTGCACATGCATAGTTTTATACTTGAAGTTCAATAAGCATTTCAGTTATCTTGTTGATTAATCATTAAATTTGGTCATATTTGACTATTTTTCCAATAAAGTTTCCTTGCATTTTTTAGATTAAAATTAGGTATTTTGATGTTTTGTAAAGCACATGGGCCGATTTTCGGTCCAAGATAACATTGGCCGTCAGTGACGATAGGTATTTTCTTCCCATACTCGGTGTGATGCATTTGCATTTTTTTCCCAGAAAAAAAGTAGGTCGTCAACTTCTCGACCAACATCGCTTTTTTTGGTCGCAAAAAAAGATATTTTAGTCGCCACCGGCGAATGGCGACCACCAGTTTCGACCTTTAACCAGTAATAATTGTGATTTTAATTTAGCAGCACATTTTGTTATGTTGAATAATATAATGAGCCGCACGCGGTAATTTTGGGGGCTACATGTGGCCGCGCCTCAAAGAACGGGCATCATTGTTGGAAACCATAGCCAGGTTTAGATTTTAGTGAATTAATTCATTACCCATTATCATCAATAGAGCTGAAAATTTTTCAATTTTTAATTGATTTCAGCTACTGGAACTACGTGTTTACTGAAATCAATTTTAGCTTTTTGTTTTTATTTTCATTCAAAAATTTTCATGCTAATGAAAGTGATAAAATGCAAGCACAAAATTGAAAACTAAAATTTGGGGATCTTGTTTATTGTGTGGAAAATTATAATCCAACATCAAGTTGGAAAATAAAAGCGTGAAAACGTGAAAATTAGTTGTTTACAAATAAAATAAATTTTCTATGATTAAAGCTGTTTATTATTATGCTTATAAGTTACTAGCTGACCCGGCGAACTCTGTTCCGCCTTAAAGGCAATAAATAAGAAAATTTTTGAATTTATTAAGTTTTTTATTATTAGAAAATACAAAAAAAATTAAGTACCTACATTAATCATTCATTATTGTTTCTGTATTTTAGTACATAGGTCGTTCTTCACTAAAGTACCTTGTGATGCACAACATTTTTTGTTTTATTATCAGGGGCAAAAAGAAACAACGCAGATGGTCTTCCGACCCGTAAACATGCCACATATAATTGACCATAGGAAAAACAGTGATGTTCTTGATTTAAACCACAAACTTTTAAGGATTGGCCTTGAGATTTGTTAAAGGTCATGACAAATGCAAGACGGGTCGGAAGTTGAAGTCTTTTAAATTCAAACGGCATATCGGTTGGGATCATTGGGATCCTAGGAATGAGCAATCGTTTCTGACAGCTTATCACATATAAATTTCAAGGGAAGTAACGCGTTTGTTTATAATTTATTTCACGAAAAAGTCAAATACCACTCAACGTACGGCTAACTTACAACCTGTTTGCTGCACACCGGAAGCTGACAGAACGTATGCATTATGTCGCTCAGCCATGGAGGTGTCAAAAAAGGCTTAGTAAAAAGGCTTAGTCAAAAAGACAGTTTTTCTATTTATGTAACTGACACTCATAAATTATAGCCTATGTCCTTTTCCTGGCTCTAAGCTACCTACCCACCAATTTTTAGTCACATCAGTACAGCCGTTCTTGAGTTATAAATAGTGTAACTAACACGACTTTGTTTTATATATATAGAAGATAGAATAGTAGTGAGAAGAACAACCTCTTTAACTGCAGTGCAGGAGCTATCTCATCAAGCGCTTTCTACCTCTCAGCATCAGAGGCGTAAAAACTCTTAAGTGACAATCGTTTCTGACAGCTTATCACACATAATTTTAAAGGAATCAACGCGTTTGTTTATAATTTACTTCACAAAAAAGTCAAATACCACTCAACGTACGGTTAACTTACAACCTGTTTGCTGCGCACCGGAAGCTGCCAGAACGTATGCTTTATGTCGCTCAGCCATGGAGGTGTCAAAAAAAGGCTTAGTAAAAAGGCTTAGTCAAAAAGACAGTTTTTCTATTTATGTAAATGACACTCATAAATTATAGCCTATGACCTTTTCCTGGCTCTAAGCTACCTACCCACCAATTTTTAGTCACATCAGTACAGCCGTTCTTGAGTTATAAATAGTGTAACTAACACGACTTTGTTTTATATATATAGAAGATAGAATAGTAGTGAGAAGAACAACCTCTTTAACTGCAGTGCAGGAGCTATCTCATCAAGCGCTTTCTACCTCTCAGCATCAGAGGCGTAAAAACTCTTAAGTGACAATCGTTTCTGACAGCTTATCACACATAATTTTAAAGGAATCAACGCGTTTGTATATAATTTACTTCACAAAAAAGTCAAATACCACTCAACGTACGGCTAACTTACAACCTGTTTGCTGCGCACCGGAAGCTGCCAGAACGTATGCTTTATGTCGCTCAGCCATGGAGGTGTCAAAAAGGGCTTAGTAAAAAGGCTTAGTCAAAAAGACAGTTTTTCTATTTATGTAACTGACACTCATAAATTATAGCCTATGTCCTTTTCCTGGCTCGAAGCTACCTACCCACCAATTTTTAGTCACATCAGTACAGCCGTTCTTGAGTTATAAATAGTGTAACTAACACGACTTTGTTTTATATATATAGATTTCACGAAAAATTCAAATACCACTCAACGTACGGCTAACTTACAACCTGTTTGCTGCGCACCGGAAGCTGCCAGAACGTATGCTTTATGTCGCTCAGCCATGGAGGTGTCAAAAAAGGCTTAGTAAAAAGGCTTAGTCAAAAAGACAGTTTTTCTATTTATGTAACTGACACTCATAAATTATAGCCTATGTCCTTTTCCTGGCTCTAAGCTACCTACCCACCAATTTTTAGTCACATCAGTACAGCCGTTCTTGAGTTATAAATAGTGTAACTAACACGACTTTGTTTTATATACGTATATAGATTATTTTGGCTTCTGTAGGCAGTGGCGGATCATAGGATTTTGAGGCCCCAAGCGCAACCTGATCTGGGGGGCCCTTCTATTGACGCTACTACCAATGTGATAGTTTACTAATACGACCGATGCAGATGTGCATGACCCCACAAAGATTTACGGTATTTTAAACTTTTTTAAGATGTTCAGTGGAGAAGATCCTTTCGAAAATTGACCTTTTTTTTTTCCGAAGTTTTACAAAATCGAATGCCGGATGGAAGGTCCAAAACCAAAAGGTCCACGAACAGAAGATCCTTTGGACCTTATGTCTGGCGGACCTTCTGTCTCTCGGATCTTCTATCCCGCGGACCTTTTGGATCTGGATCTTCTGTTCGTGGACTTTTTGGTTTTGGACCTTCTAGCCGAATCCTCATAAAATCTGCGCTTGGTGACGCTAAGGTTGAGGGTTCGACCTTTCGGTTTTGGACCTTCTGTCCGACTGTCCCGAGGAGAGGAGAGGGCTCGATGGTTCTCAAATTTTTGACAATAAGGCTTTATAAAAACGCAAATAATCTTTGGTGAGGTTAGAGGAAGGAGATGGTAATTTAAGAATTTTCGCTTAAAAAAGTATATTCTAAAGCTCTCTTTGGCAACATCAGACACCGGAAAGAGGTTCTCCATTGAAAATCGTTTGTAATCGAAGTCAAAGAAAAAGGATTTTATAGGTTATGCTTAGCTTAGCCAGTGGCATAGCTACAGCTTCTGACTCCCCTTTATTAAGCCGTATATCGACTCTTTATCACATGTTGTCTGATTGACAAAGAGAAGAAAATTCGCACTACTGGGTCAGCTGTTTAGTCTAGTTGCAAGGTTATTGCTCACAAACGATTTTTATCTCGAAAGATAATCATTAGCAGAAAAATTTACTATAATTTTTGGTAAAAACTCCAGAAATAACCTAATAGCTCTATAATGGCTGAATTAAAGACGATTTTTCTTAATCCACAAGCTTTTGCAGATTGTAATGCTTAAGTCTTCTTCATTTTATAAAATCTGAAGACCTATTGACATTTCATTGTCTTGAATAATGTAAAAACTTGAGATAATTGAAATTATGATTGGACCCTAATTGATTCAAAAAATTTGTGTTATGCATTAAAAATTTATTGTAGGAATTCTAATTTTGTTTACAGTCGTAAGCGCTTTTAAGTATTAAAGAATACTTACTCTATTATACTTAAAACGTAATAAAATTATTTCAAAAGAAAAAAAAGCTTAGAAATCAAGACCAAAACTTTACTTTTTTTTAGACGGATAATAATCATTTATTTTGTTTCACACCGTACAACTTTGTCAGCGGAAATTTGCTTATTGGTATTAACATAAACAAAAACTGACTAATCAAAAATTGAAACTGTTCAA